>RJWK010036113.1:0-21874 GCA_004363435.1 Platanista minor | reverse complement strand
GTAAGATAAGCAAAATGAGAAGACAGAAAAACACACAGCAGATGAAGGAGCAAGATAAAAACCCACCAGACCTAACAAATGAAGAGGAAATAGACAGTCTATCTGAAAAAGAATTCAGAATAATGATAGTAAAGATGATCCAAAACCTTGGAAATAGAATTAACAAGGACCTAGAAGAACTAAAGATGAAACAAGCAACGATGAACAACACAATAAGTGAAATTAAAAATACTCTAGATGGGATCAATAGCAGAATAACTGAGGCAGAAGAACGGATAAGTGACCTGGAAGATAAAATAGTGGAAATAACTACGGCAGAGCAGAATCAAGAAAAAAGAATGAAAAGAACTGAGGACAGTCTCAGAGACCTCTGGGACAACATTAAACGCACCAACATTCGAATTATAGAGGGGTTCCAGAAGAAGAAGAGAAAAAGAAAGGGACTGAGAAAATATTGGAAGAGATTATAGTTGAAAACTTCCCTACTATGGGAAAGGAAATAGTTAATCAAGTCCAGAAAGCACAGAGAGTCCCATACAGGATAAATCCAAAGAGAAACACGCCAAGACACATACTGATCAAACTATCAAAAATTCAATACAAAGGAAACATATTAAAAGCAGCAAGGGAAAAACAACAAATAACACACAAGGGAATCCCCATAAGGTTAACAGCTGATCTTTCAGCAGAAACTCAGCAAGCCAGAAGGGACTGGCAGGACATATTTAAAGTGATGAAGGAGAAAAACCTGCAACCAAGATTACTCTACCCAGCAAGGATCTCATTCAGATTTGATGGAGAAATTAAAACCTTTACAGACAAGAAAAAGCTGAGAGAGTTCAGCACCACTAAACCAGCTTTACAACAAATGCTAAAGGAACTTCTCTAGGCAAGAAACAGAAGAGATGGAAAAGACCTGCAATAACAAACCCAAAACAATTAGGAAAATGGGAATAGGAACATACATATTGATAATTACCTTAAATGTAAGTGGATTAAATGCTCCCACCAAAAGACACAGACTGGCTGAATGGATACAAAAACAAGACGCATATATATGCTGTCTACAAGAGACCCACTTCAGACCTAGAGACACATACAGACTGAAAGTAAGGGGATGGAAAAGGATATTCCATGTGAAAGGAAACCAAAAGAAAGCTGGAGTAGCAATTCTCATATCAGACAAAATAGACTTTAAAATAAAGACTCTTAGAAGAGACAAAGAAGGACACTACATAATGATCAAGGGGTTGATCCAAGAAGAAGATATAACAATTGTAAATATTTATGCACCCAACACAGGAGCACCTCAATACATAAGGCAACTACTAACAGCCATAAAAGGGGAAATGGACAGTACCACAATCACAGTAGGGGACTTTAACACCCCACTTTCACCAATGGACAGATCATCCAGAATGAAAATAAATAAGGAAACACAAGCTTTAAATGATACATTAAACAAGATGGTCTGAATTGATATTTATAGGACATTCCATCCAAAAAAAAGAGAATACACATTTTTCTCAAGTGCTCATGGAACATTCTCCAGGACAGATCATACCTTGGGTCACAAATCAAGCCTTGGTAAATTTAACAATATTGAAATTGTATCAAGTATCTTTTCTGACCACAACGCTATGAGGCTAAACAGTACACTAATTAATAACGAAGTGATCACTGAAGAAATCAAGGAGGACAACAAAAAATACCTAGAAACAAATGATAATGCAGACACGACGACCCAAAGCCTATGGGATGCAGCAAAAGCAGTTCTAAGAGGGAAGTGTATAGCAATACAATCCTACCTTAAGAAACAGGAAACATCTCGAATAAACAACCTAAACTTGCACCTAAAGCAAATAGAGAGAGAAGAATAAAAGAAAACCCCAAAGTTAGCAGAAAGAAAGAAATCATAAAGATCAGATCAGAAATAAATGAAAAAGAAATGAAGGAAACGATAGCAAAGATAAGTAAAACTAAAAGCTGGTTCTTTGAGAAGATAAACAAAATTGATAAACCATTAGCCAGACTTATCAAGAAAAAAAGGGAGAAGACTCAAATCAATAGAATTAGAAATGAAAAAGGAGAGGTAACAACTGACACTGAAGAAATACAAAAGATCATGAGAGATTATTACAAGCACCTCTATGCCAATAAAATGGACAACCTGGAAGAAATGGACAAATTCTTAGAAAGGCACAACCTGTCAAGACTGAATCAGGAAGAAATAGAAAATATGAACAGACCAATCACAAGCACTGAAATTGAAACTGTGACTAAAAATCTTCCAACAAACAAAAGCCCACCACCAGATGGTTTCACAGGTGAATTCTATCAAACATTTAGAGAAGAGTTAACACCTATCCTTCTCAAACTCTTCCAAAATATAGCAGAGGGAGGAACACTCCCAAACTCATTCTACGAGGCCACCATCACCCTGATACCAAAACCAGACAAGGATGTCACAAAGAAAGAAAACCACAGGCCAACATCACTGATGAACATAGATGCAAAAATCCTCAACAAAATACTAGCAAACAGAATCCAACAGCACATTAAAAGGATCATACACCATGATCAAGTGGGGTTTATTCCAGGAATGCAAGGATTCTTCAATATATGCAAATCAATCAACGTGATACACCATCTTAACAAATTGAGGGAGAAAAACCATATGATCATCTCAGTAGATGCAGAGAAAGCTTTCGACAAAATTCAACACCCATTTATCATAAAAACCCTGCAGAAAGTAGGCGTAGAGGGAATTTTCCTCAACATAATAAAGGCCATATATGACAAACCCACAGCCAACATCGTCCTCAATGGTGAAAAACTGAAAGCATTTCCACGAAGATCAGGAACAAGACAAGGTTGCCCACTCTCACCACTCTTATTCAACATAGTCTTGGAAGTTTTAGCCACAGTAATCAGAGAAGAAAAGGAAATAAAATGAATCCAAATCGGAAAAGAACAAGTAAAACTGTCACTGTTTACAAATGACATGATACTATACATAGAGAATCCTAAAGATGCTACAAGAAAACTACTAGAGGTAATCAATGAATTTGTTAAAGTAGCAGGATACAAAATTAATGCCCAGAAATCTCTGGCATTCCTATACACTAATGATGAAAAATCTGAAAGTGAAATCAAGAAAACACTCCCATTTACCATTGCAACAAAAAGAATAAAATATCTAGGAATAAACCTACCTAAGGAGACAAAAGACCTGTATGCAGAAAATTATAAGACACTGATGAAAGAAATTAAAGATGATACTTGTAGAGGGAGGGATATACCATGTTCTTGGATTGGAAGAATCAACATTGTGAAAATGACTCTACTACCCAAAGCAATCTACAGATTCAATGCAATCCCTATCAAACTACCACTGGCATTTTTAAGAGAACTAGAACAAAAAATTTAACAGTTTGTATGGAAACACAAAAGACCCCAAACAGCCAAAGCAATCTTCAGAATGAAAAACGGAGCTGGAGGAATCAGGCTCCCTGACTTCAGACTACACTAGAAAGCTACGGTAATCAAGACAGTAGGGTACTGGCACAAAAACAGAAATATAGATCAATGGAACAGGATAGAAAGCCCAGAGATAAACCCCACACACATATGGTCAACTTACCTTTGATATCGGAGGCAGGAATGTACAGTGAAGAAAGGACAGCGTCTTCAATAATTGGTGCTGGGAAAACTGGACAGGTACATGTAAAAGTATGAGACTAGAACACTCCCTAAGACCATACACAAAAATAAGATCATAATGGATTAAAGACCTAAATGTAAGGCCAGAAACTATCAAACTCTTTGAGGAAAACATAGGCAGGACACTCAATGACATAAATCACAGCAAGATCCTTTTTAACCCACCTCCTTGAGAAATGGAAATAACACCAAAAATAAACAAATGGGACCTAATGAAACTTCAAAGCCTTTGCACAGCAAAGGAAATCATAAACAAGACAAAAAGACAACCCTCAGAGTGGGAGAAAATATTTGCAAATGAAGCTACTGACAAAGGATTAATCTCCAGAATTTACAAGCAGCTCATGCAGCTCAATAACAAAAAAACAAACTCAATCCAAAAATGGGCACAAGATCTATATAGACATTTCTCCAAAGAAGATATACAGACTGCCAACAAACACATGAAAGTATGCGCAACATCATTAATCATTAGAGAAATGCAAATCAAAACTACAGTGTGATATCATCTCGCACCGGTCAGAATGGCCATCATCAAAAAAATCTAGAAACAGTAAATGCTGGAGAGGGTGTGGAGAAAAGGGAACACTCTTGCACTGCTGGTGGGAATGTGAATTGGTACAGCCACTATGGAGAACAGTATGGAGGTTCCTTAAAAAACTACAAATAGAACCACCATATGACCCAGCAATCCCACTACTGGGCATATACCCTGAGAAAACCGTAATTCAAAAAGAGTCATGTGCCAAAATATTCACTGCAGCTCTATTTACAATAGCCAGGACATGGAAACAACCTAAGTGTCCATCATCGGATGAATGGATAAAGAAGATGTGGCACATATATACAATGGAATATTACTCAGCCATAAAAAGAAACAAAACAGAGTTATTTGTAGTGAGGTGGATGGACCTAGAGTCTGTCATACGGAGTGAAGTAAGTCAGAAAGAGAAAGACAAATACCATATGCTAACACATATATATGGAATCTAAGAAAAAAAAGAAATGTGAAGAACCTAGGGGCAAGACAGGAATAAAGACACAGACCTGCAAGAGAATGGACTTGAGGATATGTGGAGGGGGAAGGGTAAGCTGTGACAAAGTGAGAGAATGGCATGGACATATGTACACTACCAATCGTAAAATAGATAGCTAGTGGGAAGCAGCTGCATAGCACAGGGAGATCAGCTCCGTGCTTTGTGACCACCTGGATGGGTGGGATAGGGAGGGTGGGAGGGAAGGAGATGCAAGAGGGAGGGCATATGGGAACATATGTATATGTATAACTGATTCACTTTGTTATAAAGCAGAAACTAACACACCATTGTAAAGCAATTATACTCCAATAAAGATGAAAAAAAACCAAAACACCATATCACCTCACACCTGTTCAAATGGTTATAATCACACAGTCTATAAATGACTAATGTTGGCAAAGATGTGAAAAAAGGCAACCCTAGCACGCTGTTGGTGGGAATGTAAATTGGTACAGCAACTATAGAACATTGTATAGAGGCTCCTCAAAAAACTAAAAATGGAACTACCGTAAGATCCAGCTATTCCTTTCCTGGGTATATATCCAAAGAAATTGAAAACACTAATTTGAAAAGACAGATGCACTCCAAAGTTCATAGCAGCATTATTTTTAGTAGCCAAGATATGGAAGCAACCTATGCGTCCATCAACAGATGAATGGATAAAGAAATGTGATATGTATATATAAGGGAATATTACCTCAGTCATACAAAAATAAAATGAAATTCTGCCATTTGCAACAACGTGGATGGAGCTAGAGGGTATTATGCTTAGTGAAACAGGTCAGACAAATGCTCTATGTTATCACTTTTACGTGGAATCTAAAAAATAAAACAAATGAGTATAACAAAACCAAAACAGACTCACAGATATAGACAACAAACTAGTAGTTACCAGTGAGGAGAGGGAAGGGGGCCGGGGTGTAACATAGCGGCAGGGGATTAAGAGATCCAAACTACTATGTATAAAATAAATAAGCAACAAGGATGTATTTTACAGCACAGGAAAATACAGACGTTATTTTATAATAACTTTAAATGGCATATAATGTATAAAATGTTGAATCACTATTATATAACTAAAACTAATACAATATTTTAAATCAACTATACCAGTAAAATATTATAACAAGACACATATAGTGTAACAACTCACATTTTTCCCTGTGGATTCTCTACTACTAAATATTTCTAAGTACAAGAATTCCACACATACAGGAAAGTATTTGTTATTATTAACTGATAAATAAAAATGAACAAAAGCGGGAAAAAAAAACCAAAGGGAAACAGAACTTTAGGGCTTGCACAGCCGACTCCTGCCATCAAGAATACCCTAGAGGGCTTCCCTGGTGGCGCAGTGGTTGAGAGTCCGCCTGACGATGCGGGGGACACGGGTTCGTGCCCCGGTCCGGGAGGATCCCACATGCCGCGGAGCGGCTGGGCCCGTGAGCCGTGGCCGCTGAGCCTGCGCGTCCGGAGCCTGTGCTCCGCAACGGGAGAGGCCACAACAGTGAGAGGCCCGCGTACCACAGAAACAAAAAACAAACACTCTAGACAGGAAGGTATTGATAATGGTGCTGGTTAAGTTCTGAGAGCAGAGCAGAGCAAAGCAAAGCATTTTTATGAGAAGACTGCAGGATTCTAGAAGTCTAAGATCTACCCTGGCCCCAGGCACAGGATGACTCATCCCTGTTCTTCACTCTCGGAGTGAGGGCCATGCTGAGAATGGCAGGGCTATTTTACTGTCAACTCCTTGCAGAGAGGGTTATTCTCTCCTTACCTGAAGGAAAAGCATGAAGCCTTTAGTTTCCCTACTATGGCCACCTTCCTCAGTTTCTGGGCAAAGGCTTATATGAGGCCAGATCAAATGGCCGACATTCCAGACAATTTCAAGGCAAAGAAATCTTCTACACTTTACCCAACTTCCTTGTCACAGCTCTTTGGCCCTGACTTTAATATGAATGGTGGGTTGGTGGGTGTGTGGGCGGGCTTCCCTGTTGGTGCAGTGGTTGAGAGTCCACCTGCCGATGCAGGGGACGCAGGTTCGTGTCCCGTTCCGGGAAGATCCTACATGCCGCAGAGCGGCTGGGCCCGTGAGCCATGGCCCCTGAGCCTGCGTGTCCGGAGCCTGTGCTCCGCAGCGGGAGAGGCCACAGCAGTGAGAGGCCCGTGTACCGCAAAAAAAAAAAAAAAAAAAATGGTGGGTGACTGCTTATAGTATCTATTTCTCTACCCATCTCTGTAATTCCCAGAAAAACCCAAGACCTGGTTTTGCTCAGGTCTTCAGTATTATATTTACTTTCAGGATGAATGCTTTTCTTTTTAGTTCACCTTTCTTTTTAATTAAACAAAAATAACAATAAAACAGAAAAACAAAAACAAACCCTCTGAATGAAGCACAGAAATGAAATCTGGCCTTTATAAGCTTTTCTCTTTCTCCCACTGGATTTTCCAGCTACTAACGATAGTAGTACTAGTTGGTAAAGGTGTAGGTATAGGAGTAATCGCAAATCCTGTCTCTTTGCTTGAAACTGGCACCTCAATTCTTTTCACCCAGGAAAATGGGCAGCTAAGCTTCCAGCATGTCACTCTGAAGCTTTTCTTTTGCCTACGTTATAAGAACGCATATAGCCACAGTGACTGAGTGTCTGACATCATCATTCATCCGGACCCATCATTTTACTTCTGTGTTATCTCCCACGTGATCTTACGTCTCTTGCTCTTTCAGGTTCTCACCTTTACTTTCCTGAACCTTTACGTCAGCCTAAGTGGTATCTCTCCATTTAGCTTTGATCTCCCAAGTCTGTCCATCATGCTGTCAATCAGACCATGATCAGGCCACACCAATCCTAAATGACAAAATCTCTCATGATCCTCCTCAGCTGCTCACTTGCTCCTGATATTCTAATCTCATCATTCACTTCATATTTCCTTTAATATATATTGTTATGCTTCTGTTTCTTTGTTCTTGTTTTCCCTCTATTTGGAATTCACCTTCCCCACACCTCTACTTGGATAAATTTCTCATCCTTTAATGTTTCATTCAAAGTTCACCTACTCTGTGAAGTCATTCCCTATTCCTTTCTGCATCCTCCCAGAATAGAGCTATACTTCCCCTTTGTATGTTCCCTCAACAAATAAATTGTTCATGACTTTACCATGGCATGACAGGTGGTTAACTGTGTATCCATTTCCCCATTCATCTCCATGATCTCCAATATAAATGTAACCACTCATACTAAAATGCTGCATTTCCTAGAGACTAATAAAGCTGAGACCACTCTGTCTTTCCATGTAGTACAGATAGAAAATAAAAATGTCTCCATAAGGCCCTGGACAAATTTATGAAAGGAAAAGCCACAGCTGGGTATCTATGAAAAGAAATTGGGCTGTAACTAAGATTTAGGGCTCAAGCCCAGTGAGAGAACCATTTTTCACTCTGGGTTTCTGTGATCCGGATAATGCTGGAGGAACGTGGGTTCCAAACAATTCAGCTATTATTCTGTGCCTAATCAACTAAGTGGTCTAAAGGTGCACAAAATCATTGCCACTGTCAAGGAAGCACATGGCATCTAAACAAAGCCCAAATCCATTTGCGCTAGCCTAGCTTTATCATTGAACTCCATTCAGCTGTGGACATATTTCAAGGTCTCTTTTGTCCACTGGCATGAAACATTAGCTAACCTGATGTACTGATTCTCAAGGGGGAAAGAACTTTGACTTTGCTTCTTTCAACAGTATGCCTTGACCCTTTGTTGGCTTGTGTGATTCTGCTTGTGTGATTCTTTTTTTTTTTTCATTACGCAGGCCTCTCACTGTTGTGGCCTCTCCCGTTGCAGAGCACAGGCTCCGGACGCGCAGGCTCAGTGGCCATGGCTCACGGGCCCAGCCGCTCCACGCGCGGCATGTGGGATCTTCCCGGACCGGGGCACGAACCTGTGTCCCCTGCATCGGCAGGCAGACTCTGAACCACTGCGCTACCAGGGAAGCCCTGTGTGATTCTTTTTTATTTGAATTTGAAACATCAAGGGTATGATTAAAAAGCTAGCACTTTATATCTTAACCTTGATTTTACTTCTTAGCCTCTAAGATGATGCCATTATAATAGTTCACTTTGATGCTTAAGTACTGGAAATATTTCTTATCAAATCAGAATAGAATACTTACAACTGAAAATAATGGAAACAAACAAAGAGGATCACAATTAAGTTCATTTTTTGAGGGTGATCTACAGAATTTGATTCAGGGTTTCAGTTCAGCTCCTAAAGCCAGACCTCACCCCGCCCACAACCTCTCGGAAGCTATGCTATTA
Organism: Platanista minor; assembly: GCA_004363435.1. NCBI lineage: Eukaryota > Metazoa > Chordata > Mammalia > Artiodactyla > Platanistidae > Platanista > Platanista minor. The sequence goes on along the minus strand of RJWK010036113.1, from coordinate 12,805 downwards.
ATGAGTAATTATTTTTTAAAAAAGACTTATGTAGAGAACTCTGCCCAGTACTTTATTCATAAAGGAGTGCAATGGTGGTGGACGTGCATTATATTAACAAAATAAGAGGACAGGAATTGTTCCTCTCCTGTGGCAATGTCAGTCTAATTTCCAGAAGTCTTTGGAGGTACTTTAGGTGTCAAAGCAGAATAAGTCAACTTAGCCTGCTTGGATTATTAGCCCCACCAATTAATGAAGCTTTGGAAAATTTTTAATGATTGGTAAGTGCCCTGCTTTATCATGGGCTTAAATAAAACAACAACTGAAAAATAAATTTCGGTTTTATACTGGTCAACACTCAACTAAAGTCCCTTGCCTGTTCCAGGTACTGGGGATCTAGAAAGCCTAAAAAGGATTTGGGGTCTGGTTGTGAGCTTCCTCAAAGGTTTAGAAAAACAATATTTTCTAGAAAAGAACTAGTAAAGAAATTCATCTTCATTTTGCTGGCTGAATGGAGACCTAATTGCCAAACTCTTCCATAAGCCTTTCTCAACTATTCTAACCCACAACAAGCTTTTCTGTCTCTCAAAACCTTTTGCTCTGGGAATTCCCTGGCAGTCCAGTGGTTAGGACTCTGAGCTCTCACTGTGGAAGGCCCCGGTACCATTCCTGGTCAAGGAACTAATCCCGCAAGCTGTGCGGCGTGGCCAAAACCCCCCAAAACTTTAGCTCTGAATCAGTGCCACATGCTTAAATATTGTACTTAATAACTTGAAAACTTCTTGAGGGGATGTTCTACCCAGTCATTAACATAGTACTGAGTTGAGCACTGAGCTCAGCCAAGTTGGATGGACTGATTACTTAATTGGTTTTTATAAATGTCAACAGATGTCATCCGTAGAGAGTTACAGGACATGTAGCAAGATGAGAAAACTATAAAATTTGGGGCAAGCAAGTAGAATTCAAATCCCAGCTTACACATTTATATCTTGTGATATTAAGCGTACATTACTTCCCCTAAAACTTAAAAACTCAGTTTCTTCATCTTTCAGAGTTGTGCTATATTAAGTGGGATGCTGTTGTTAAATTACAGGATGCTTGGCATATAGGAGGTACTTAACAACTGGGGGCAATGGACCTAAGTTTAAATGTGGGGAACTATATTTATGTATAAGGGGAAAAATGGGTGTTATGGGCTAATGATCTAAACACCTGGTAAAACAGCTTTCCTAAATAGGTGCCCCCCAGGTCTGTTGCAGATGTGACAGACTTGAAGGCAGGTGAATGAATTGGGGGACTTTTCAAGGTTCATTTCTACTGTGTTTCCAGGGAACATCGGAGTTTATCAGGAGACCAGCTCTCTACAAGGCTACTAAGCAAGTAATTGCTCAGAGTTCCCATGCCTGTAAGCCAAAGATTAAACAATCCCATCCCAATGGGACATAAAAATACAATGTAAGAGCTACAGGAAAGCAACACCAAAGGAAAATGAATAGGCAAGATCAACAAAAGAAGAAATAAAGCACAAGGAAATCAAACACTTTTAATAGGCCCATCTTGCAAAGCATAAAGCAAAACTAGTCGATGACAGGATTTTGTTTTCAGAAGCATTAAACTCACTTCCAAACAACTTAATGTAAGGAATAGCCCAGCACTGAGAACGACAAAGAAGACATCATTTGGCCAGACAGCCTCGTGCTCTCATTATTCTGTGTTCAGAATGTATCAGAAGCCCACCTGTCTCTGACCACTGCAAGCAAGTGTCTGAGCCTTGCTTTTCTGGATGATGTCGCCAGAAGAGTGAGCAAGTTTGTGCAGGTGATCATTTCAGAGAAAGAGAAGTTTTAATCACAGAAGGACTGTAGAAGTGAGGGTTGAGGGCTCATTAAAGCTCTCACCCAGATGACCTTAAAGGCACTGCCAGCTCTCAGCGGGAGGACTAACATCGGCTTTTCTGCCCTGCTCCCCCCGTGTTCAGCAGTCTCTTTGCAACCCTATACCTCACTTTTCATTCCAAGCAGGTCTGCCTGCCCCTCAGCAGCATCATTAGCTGTAGCTGGAATTAGAACAGGAGAAGTCTTTTCAGGAATCACGGGAGACCCATGACTCAACCACCTGGGGGAAAGACACGGGGAGGGAGAGCAGAGGGGGAGGGACAGCAGAAAGAACAGTGACAATCTCCGCTGCACCACATTAGCCTCACCTTGCAGGAACAGACAGTACACCTGTCTTCTTTCAGAGTCCACATCTGCCCATTGTGCTTCAGTCCGCCTTCATGGGGGCAGTCACCAGAGCAGGAGGGCCCAGAGGGACAGAGGCAGTCGAAGCCCCCTGCCAGGTTGATGCAGGCAGAATCATTCCAACAGGTATGAGTTCTTAAGGCACATTCATCAATGTCTGCAATGAAGAAAGCATGGAGCTTTAGACTCCACTCAAGATGATCATTAGAAAATAATCATCACTTATAATAGCATTAGTTAACATTATTGAGTGTTTGCCTTGTGCCAAGTACTGTGCCAAGCCGTTCATATGCATTATCTCATCTACTCTGCAAGGCAGCTAATGCAGCTGAGGCTCATATAAGTTAAATAACATGTTCTCTGTCAGATAGCTAATAAATGGCCAGTCTGGGACTCAAACCCACAGCTGTCAGACTCTAATTACTAAATTATCCAGGAGCAACTCTGAACTGCTTTTAGGATATTCTAAAGAACTGTACCATCCAGAGTCCATAAATACTGCTCTTTTGTTAACAGTATGGATACACCCATGGAGATCTGGGTCTTATAGGAAAGGTGTGAATAGATTAGCCACTGAGTAGGAACGAGTGGGCAATTAGGGCAAAACGAATAAGAAATTAGGGCAACCCTGAGCCAATGAGGCTGCCCCCAGATCCTGGGGCCAAGGTTGAAAGAAAAGGAAATAATTCTTGGAGGATGCCTTGCCTAATCAAAAACTCACCACCCTAATGGCTAGCAACATTTTTGCTCACACAAGAAAACACCTCAGAGCTACAGTTAGGATATGGCATGAATGCTGATGAAAGACACCATATATTTTGCTGTTTTTCATTGACAGCCAAGTATGGAAGGAAAACGTAAATCCAGTAGCCCTCCCTGACATTCAGGGCTCTGGTGACCTTAACATCTCAAACACATAGCTGTCCAGCCCTGGTTTGAGTCCTTTCCCTGCAGACAATCTATTACTGCACAAGGCAGCCTATTCCATCTTTGAATAACTCTTTTAGAAATGTCTTCCTTTTGAATTATGGTTTCCTCAGGGTATATGCCCAGTAGTGGGATTGCTGGGTCATATGGTAATTCTATTTTTAGTTTTTTAAGGAACCTCCACACCGTTCTCCATAGTGGCTGTATCAATTTACATAATTCAAAAAGAGTCATGTACTACAATGATCATTGCAGCTCTATTTACAATAGCCAGGACATGGAAGCAACCTAAGTGTCCATCGACAGATGAATGGATAAAGAAGATGTGGCACATATATACAATGGAATATTACTCAGCCATTAAAAGAAATGAAATTGAGTTATTTGTGGAGAGGCGAATGGTCCTAGAGTCTGTCATACAGAGTGAAGTAAGTCAGAAAGAGAAAAACAAATACCATATGCTAACACATATATATGGAATCTAAAAAAAAAGAAAAGAAAAGAAAAAAAAGGTTCTGATGAACCTAGGGGCAGGACAGGAATAAAGACGCAGACATAGAGAATGGACTTGATGACACCAGGAGGGGGAGGGGTAAGCTGGGATGAAGTGAGAGAGTGGCATGGACATATATACACTACCAAATGTAAAATAGATAGCTAGTGGGAAGCAGCCACATAGCACAGGGAGATCAGCTCGGTGCTTTGTGACCACCTAGAAGGGTGGGATAGGGAGGGTGGGAGGGAGACGCAAGAGGGAGGAGATATGGGGACATATGTATATGTAGAGCTGATTCACTTTGTTATAAAGCAGAAACTAACACACCACTGTAAAGCAATTATACTCCAATAAAGATGTTAAAAAAAAATGTCTTCCTTACATTGAAATAAAATATATTATCTAGTAACTTCTACTTAGGTACTAGTTCTGAGGTCACTCAAGAAAAGTCTACTTGATTTTTCTTATGACAATTTTTAAGGTATTTGAAAACATTAGCCATTTGCCTATCATGTCATTTGTCTTCTCCACTGATTAATCTACTGCCAAGTCCTTCAAATACCTTTCAGGTGACAATGTTGAGTTCAACACATTTTTACCGAAAGTCTGCCATGCACCAGGGTTCTTTGCACACTCGTACTATAAATGTTGGCAACGACTTATAAGACACTGTCCTCATGAAGGTGATAAGGGAGGAACACAGCAGTATATATACATATATATATAACTGTTGGTAGGCTACTGAATGGTAGGCTTGACTCCTATGGTAGGTGAGAATAGGAACAGTATAAATTAACTTACTCTTCATCCTAAAATTCATGTTAAATATGCATAAAATTGTAGGCATTTGTTTAAGAATTATGGAACTAAATTATAGAAAAAATAATTTAAGTGCCATTTCCCCCTAAAGTGCTCAAAGTGCTCAAAGGCATAATATCAATTTTACTGCTAATATATATATATTTATAATATACTATATACATAGTTTCAAAGTTTTTCAGAGTTCTTTTTCACAAGTCATGTCATGTAATTGCAGGACAGGAATAGTTACTTTCAGTTTACAAAAGAAGAAGCTAAGATACAGAGATGGCTAAGTGGTGACACAGCTAGTATCTGTTAGAGCAAAGACTGTGTCCTGGGCCTTCTGAAAGGTGCACTGGAGTTCTTTCCACTATACTGTGCCAACTCAAGGTCTAAAGTCTTCTTTCAGCATACTAGAATATTCTGTGGTTTTATATACTTTCAACTAATTTGCCCTCTAGATATTGCAACTCATTTTCAAAGATAAAATATTACATGGATCATCTTCAGCATTTTTAGCTGAAATTCTGAGAATGATACAATATGATTACTCAAAGTTTGCTAGAATTTAAAACTATTGTGACTTAAAAATAATGGAAACAAATGACCCATCTTCCCTTACTGACTGCATACACTGACCCATCTTCCCTTACTGACTGCATACACTGACCCATCTTCCCTTACTGACTGCATACACTGACCTATCTTCCCTTACTGACTGCATGCACTATATTGGTGTAAAACTTGGCTTCACAGCCGTGGTACAAAGTAGAAGATGTTAAGGAATTCCAACAATATTTCTAAGGCCTAGTTCATTATAAGACTTATTTATTTTATTTTTTATTTATTTTATTTATTTATTTTTTGCGGTACGCAGGCCTCTCACTGCTGCGGCCTCTCCCGCTGCAGAGCACAGGCTCTGGACGCGCAGGCTCAGCAGCCATGGCTCACGGGCCCAGCCGCTCCGCGGCATGTGGGATCCTCCCGGACCGGGGCACGAACCCACGTCCCCTGCATCAGCAAGAGGACTCTCAACCACTGTGCCACCAGGGAAGCCCAGATTTTTTTTTTTTTTGTCTTTGTTCTACCAATTGTAGCCTCAGTCAAGACATTAGTTAATGAATAATTATTCCTCCTTTGAAAACTGTGGAAATGATCCCAAATTATGCTATCTAGATTCCAAGACAACTACAATCAGACCTCAATTACTTCCTCATTATTCCTGGTCAACACATATGACCATATGGTGCTCCCGCCTAGAAGCCTCTCTCATCTTCCCAGCCTTCTTCCTCTACTCCAATTCCTCCCAACAAAAAGTAGCATCGAATGCGGGAGTCAGGAGGTCACTCATGTTCGAAACCAAACTCTTCCACTTAATTGAGTGCTTACTATGTACCAGTCATTTTGCACATCACACGGTACGTCCTTGGTCACATTATTAAGTCTCTCTGGCCCTCAATTATCAGCTGTATAAAACCATACCCACTTAATCTATTGTCTTTTGAAAATAAAACCAGATAACATAATAAGTACTCAAAAATATTTGTTTCTGGGACTTTCCTGGTGGCGCAGTGGTTGAGAGTCCGCCTGCCGATGCAGGGGACACGGGTTCGTGCCCCGGTCCGGGAAGATCCCACATGCTGCGGAGTGGCTGGGCCTGTGAGCCATGGCCGCTGAGCCTGTGCGTCCGGAGCCTGTGCTCCGCAACGGGAGAGGCCACAACAGTGAGAGGCCCGCGTACCGCAAAAAAAAAAAAAAAAAAATTTGTTTCTGGATTTAATGAATGTGAATGATTAAGATCAAGTTCAAGCCCTACCTCCTCAGTTAAGCATCTCCCAATATGATGCCAGTTTATAGTAATTATTCACATTCTCTGAACACTCATTGCAATGACAGTTGGTGGTACATGGTTTACTGTTTAGGTATATGCTATCTTGGAACAATACTAAAGTGGTATGTTTGCATTATTCTCCTCAATTTTTGCTGAAAGTAACAAAACATTGTCTTATACTTCTCTCATCACATTTATAATCTAGTTTGTATCTCTCGGAGATACAGATAGAGAGTAACTTGATGATAGCTAGCTCGGTGGCTCATCACATATATAATCATAAAAATAACATTCAGATTTCTTTGAACTCAGATCAGATTTTCATCCTTATCACCAGGACTATTGCATTAGCCTCCTATCTGGTCTCAACTGATTCCAGACACTTCTCACTCTAATTCAGTAATTTTTTTGATTGTGGGCACAATGGAAATATTTGGAGATTGTGGGCAAAATAGAAGTATTTGGCGAGCCTTTTAAAAGTACTGGAGCCCAGGCTCACCACCACTAGAACTGGATTTAATTGACATAAATTAGGTTCCACACATCTGGGCTCTGTTCAGCCAGAGGAGAATCATTGCTCTAAATACCCTCTACAGGGTAGTGGTGTTCTAAAAAGCAAACCTGTCCATGTCATTCCTCTGCCTGCCACTTCTCTGTTGTTCTCTGATGCTTATAATAGAAAGTTCAATCTCCTGGCATACATATAAGCCCCGATTTAGTACTTCAGTTGTTACCTTCTGTCTCCCCTTTCTTTCAAAAGCAATGGGTGACCTACAAACAGACCATGGTGTTTCCTCTGCCTCTGCCTTGGAACATGCCTTTTCTAATTATGGGAGTACTCCCCCAACCCATCTCTGTTTCTTAGCCCCTATGGAATGGGTGGGGTATAAATTAATTGATAAGGTAAGCACTTCCCTTCCTGTGCTATCTTCACTCCCATGCATTCTTCAAGATCAAGACCAAGCATCACCATCCCTCATTCTGCAAGACAGTCACTATTGACTTTTTGCTTTCTCTGTACCTTGCACACACACAATGCTATCCTTGCATTCATCTCTTGGGAGCTCCATGTTCAATTTATCCATGGCTCATAGATAGATGGTGAGCTCATTGAGGGCAGGGACTAAATCTTTTTCCTTTTTCTCTTCTCAGTTCCAAGTACAACAGAATATACTGTGGATGTGCAATGTATTTATTTAACTTAGTTAAATCCAGGAATTTTACAGACCAATACTACTGTAAAGCCTACTTTGCCAAAATTTGGTCTTTGGGGTGTTCAATAAGCATAAGGCGCAACCACAACCCTTCCCTTCAGGGAACACGTTTTATTGTTGACTTTTCATCAGAAAAAGCTCTTGGGTCTAGTTCAAAGTACAATAAATTCAGTGTGGTTTCAGTAGTAACCACACTGAAATAGGAAGGCCACCTTTCCTCCTCCCTCCACATCCCAGTTTCCTGTCAAATGCTTAAGGGGACAAGGGCAGAGAAAGACTCATCGACAAATCACCCCAGGAATTGTCTGGAAGATTAATTTCAACAGATCCACAACCAGTGGCTACAAAAGGATCTTTAATTTATGGTTTCCTCTAAAATAACCTCTAAACTGTCAATTAATGCCCAGCTATAATATGCTATTTTAACATTTGTTTATTTTGCATTTACAAAGTTACAAACATATCGGCAGTGTTTTCCTCTCATAAATTAAGAAACCTGAGCAAAAAGATGAACACACTTAGGGTGCACAATAAAAACAGGGTTCAAAACCTGGATTTGCTTTTGCTGCTCCTGAATGAAAAGATTTCACAGTTGAATATAGGACCATATTGCCTACAGAATTCCATGTAATTGCTTTACTTATGACGCAGAAATCTAATTCTGCTTCCATGCAATTTAACAGATTTATGGAAAGCCAGATGTTAGCAATTATGGAAACTGACATTATTCATATTCTTGGTAATACAGACCTGTTTGCTCTGCACAAAGCCAGCTTAATCTATTATACATATCCCAAGGCATCCAAAGGGAAGAGGCACCCTATTTACATATTGCAACTGTTGTTCTCTGCTGAGCAAACTCAAAGACATTCACCCATGATACTTACCCAAATCATCAGACAGGCCTCCAATGACAAAGAGGCAATGAAACAAAAATCAGGCAAAATATTCCATACTCAGATTTACAACCATTAAAGTATACTTGTGTTTTCTTATTGTAAGTAATGGCTCTCTGTGATTTCCTTGTGTTTCTCCTTGTAAATTCATTATTTAAATGCCCCATGCTAGGATGAGAACATTTTCAATAAAATCCCACAGCTAGGCTTACATTAGAACTAATTTTCTTGCACTGACATTTTCACAATTTCTGAAAACTATTATTATTGTACTCAATTTTGCCTAAAAAAAATCTAGTTGTGCCTAGATGATCTGCTTTGTTCTTTAATTTGAAGTTCTTAGGTTACTTGCACATGTAAAAAAAAAAAACAATTCAGAGATGTTTATATCAACAGCAATCAAACCAATCCCAACCTAGCCCCAAACAATTTTCCTAGCCTTCAAGAAAAAAGGGCTCTGCAGAACTTTTAATAGCATAACAACTGTAATGGTACCTGCCTCAGGAGCCGAAACTTCTACAAGTTGATTTCAGAGATCAAGGGAAACAATTTTTTCCAATGGTTTGGTAGCAGTTAGGTCAAAGGAATGACCTTTTTCATTACCCCATCTTCTTCCTTGAATAACTTCTGCAACACATCTACACTTACTTTCAAACTCCAGACAGGTGATATGTCAGAAAACAAAATTTAACCTGGGGTTTGGATATCCAGCTGTGTGTGTCCTGACTTGGAAATCATTACCAGACATTAGCAGCTTGGAAATGAGAACAGAGCCTGGGGGTTTATTAATGATTGACAAGATAGAGCACAGATGCCGCTCCCATAGCTAAAGCAGCATTGCTTCTCTTACAGTGGCAGAGAGAAAACTGCAGGGGAAAATATACATACTGCACATCAGCAAAATAAGTGAAAGAAACAAGTAGAGAAAATCTGAGGTCTGAGATGGCTTGCAAAATACAAGGCTAATGAGATTTTAAGCATAGGAAGTTTCAGGCCCAGAACAAGAGAGGTGACAGCCATGCTCTATGTGTGCCAGTCACATCACACTTTGGTATCACATTCCCTTTAGAGCACAGACTATTAGGAGTGGGGCTGACATACTTAGGACACATCAGAAGAGGTCCATCACCACAGTGAAGGGCTCAAACTCATCTCAATTGAATGAAACATGAGGTGTTCAGCCTGAAAAGTTAAGACTGAAAGAAGAGATCAGTGAGCTATAGTTTTGTCTATTTGAGATGCTGTCATGTGTCTCTTAGGAAGAAGTTCCAATGTCCCTCCAGTGTTAACGCATCAGTCTTTATAGTTCCAGCTTCCAGCCTTTCTTGAGTTAGGAAGAGACCTGTCCTTGTGGTGTTTCTTTATTGCTCAGTGTGTAATTGTGTTTTTCTCCAATGAGTCTTCTCCTTTAACTGAGCAGACTCTCTGAGCAAAAGAAAGGAACACTTTGTCTCAGCTCACTCTTTCCTTATTTCTTCCTTAAATCCAGGTCTTATGTCCTAGGGCCTACAACCAGCAGCTCCCTCCATTTATGCATCTTTGTCCTCTCCTAAATATTTTCAAGCTTCCACGTGACTCTCTTTTCAAAGCCTAAATCCTAAAGGTTCTCATGATCATTAGTTTCCAAAAGCATTACCCTTCATGTAAATATTATTATTTTATTTCAGTCTAAGAGCTCTCTACTTGATCCTTGTAGGATATGATGTTGCCTTATTTATCCTCTTACCTCTTCATTCATCCAATCACTAATAATCAATCATCAATCACTTAACTAATTACACATATTTATTGAGCATCTACTCTGTCTTAAACATAGTGCTAAAGACTGGGGATAAAATGGGCAAAGGATACAGCCCTTTAAGTAAGGACTTTATAGTCTTCTCCCATTTTTAAAGTTATTAACATTTTCCAAGGTTCCATCTCTGGTCATTGGTTCTCTTTCTCCTCAATGGGAGCAGTATAAGATACCAATTTAAAGTTTAAGCTTTGGAATTCAGCAGCTGTGCATACAAGTTAACGTGGGCTGTTGTCCCAATTTCCCTGGGACTGAGGGTGTCCCTGAGATAGGTGACTTTCAGTGATAAAACTGGGAAAGTTCTAGGCAAATGGAGCAAATAAGCCAACTGCATTCCAGTCCTACCCCTGCAACTTATTTAGCCAACATCTGGAATATTTACCTAACATCTCTAAGCCTTAGTCCTATCATTTGAAATTGTGGATAAAAAAATACACCCTGCGATAATCTGGTAATTTGAGTAAGCACATAATACAATGCTTATCATACAGTAATTGTTCACAAATGATTAGCTGTTGTTATTGTTGTTCTTGTTTCTTTATTTTTTTCTCTCCTGGATTTCATCTCAGCTTATGAATTCCATTGCACTATCTCTTCAGAATATACCTGAGCTCTTATTATGCAGCCAGCCCACACCTTCCTCTGTTTACTGAGAGATTTCCACTTGAATTCTGAATTCTCACACAAAGTCTCATAGATTTGATTGGTACTTTGGCCAGCCAAATCCAGAAATGCTAACACTCCAAGTTCTCTCTGAACCCTAATTGGTAAATCTGGTGTATTAAGTGACTAATATCAAAAGAATATAGTTTACTGACACTTTACAAACTTGCCTTGGTCACTAACTATATTTTTTTTCTAGGCTGTACAAATTAAGGTGTTTTAGTGCAGATGAAGAAAACAGTTCCTTCTAGGTATGAAAACAAGAGTAGAATACAGGCAGAGTAGCCTCCTAAATTAACAAAGTTGGCTTGCTTTTGCCATGAACAAGTCATGCTTCTTTAACTAGTGATTACATCTGTTTAAAATCAGTACAATTCGGAACAGTGCAGAGAATTAAAAAATCTATAAATATTGAAATACTATCCAAAGAGAATTTTACTGCACAGAGAAGCTACAGTATTGATGCCAACAAACTTAGATTTATATGTTTTTACATATCAGCTTATGGGTAGGAGGGTAGGATGTGTTATAGCTGCATCTGCAAAACAGAGAGTACAACAGAGATGTTTTTACACGTTACTAAAATGCCTAACACTGGGCTATGCATTACACATTCTATTGTTACATTCATTTTATTGCTTAATCTCTTTAACAAAATTTCACCCTCAACTGAAAAGAACAACACTCTGGCCCTTCAGGTTTTTTTTTTTTTTTTTTTTTTTAACATCTTTATTGGAGTATAATTCCTTTACAATGTTGTGTTAGTTGCTGCTGTATAACAAAGTGAATCAGCTGTACATATACACATATACCCGTATCCCTTCCCTCTTGCATCTCCCTTCCACCCTCCCTATCCCACCCCTCTAGGTGGTCACAAAGCACCGAGCTGATCTCCCTGTGCTATTCGGCTGCTTCCCACTAGCTATCTATTTAACATTTGGTTGTGTATATATGTCCATGCCACTCTCGCACTTTATCACAGCTTACCCTTCCCCCTCCCAATGTCCTCAAGTCCATTCTCTACATCACAGTCTTTATTCCTTTCCTGGCCCTAGGTTCTTGAGAACCATTTTATTTTAGATTCCATATATATGTATTAGCATACAGTCTTTGTTTTTCTCTTTCTGACTTACTTCACTCTGTATGAGACTCTAGGTCCATCCAACTCATGACAAAATAACTCAATTTCTTTTCTTTTTATGGCTGAGTAATAGTCCATTGTATATATGTGCCACATTTTCTTTATCCTTTCATCTGTCGACGGACACTTAGGTTGCTTCCATGTCCTGGCTATTGTAAATAGAGCTGCAACGAACACTGTGGTACGTGACTCTTTTTGGATTATGGTTTTCTCAGGGTATATGCCCAATAGTGGGGATTGCTGGGTCGTATGGTAGTTCTATTTTTAGTTTTCTAAGGAACCTCCATACTGTTCTCCATAATAGTGGTATCAATTTATATTCCCACCAACAGTGCAAGAGGGTTCGCTTTTCTCCACACCCTCTCCAGCATTGACTGTTTGTATATCTCTTGATGATGGCCATTCTGACTGCTGTGAGGTGATAACGCATTGTAGTTTTGATTTGCATTTCTCTAATGATTAGTGATGTGGGGCATCCTTTCATGTGTTTGTTGACAGTCTGTATATCTTCTTTGGAGAAATGTCTTTTTAGGTCTTCGGCCCATTTTTGGATTGGGTTGTTTGTTTTTTTGATATTAAGCTGCATGAGCTGCTTCTATATTTTGGAGATTAATCCTTTGTCAGTTGCTTCATTTGCAAATATTTTCTCCCATTCTGAGGGTTGTCTTTTGGTCTTGTTTATGGTTTCCTTTGCTGTGCAAAAGCTTTGAAGTTTCATTAGGTCCCATTTGTTTATTTTTGTTTTTATTTCCATTTCTCTAGGAGGTGGGTCAAAAAGGATCTTGCTGTGATTTGTGTCATAGAGTGTTCTGCCTATGTTTT
>RJWK010036112.1:0-21875 GCA_004363435.1 Platanista minor | reverse complement strand
GGCCCTCCTCCAGGCTGTCACACAGCCAGTGGTTAGAAGGGACTCAGTGTACCTGCCTCCTGTGGGGCCGTATCCAGTCACGGGCTCGTCACACATCCCATGCGTCTAAAAAACTGCTCAGGTCTAAATCCGAGAGAATCATTTCTGCTCAAAGGCACTGCAGGAAAGTGACCGTTTTTTTGCCAGCTTACTGCCTGGTCCAGAGCAGGAAAAAGCAGGTACCTTGCACAGTAACCATGGTAACTATTTTCACCACAGAGATGCAATAACAGGCCTCTCCAAAGAGTTAGGGATTCTCTTTGCTCAACCTCGTCCTCATTGAAGCCAACCCTATCCATGGAGCAAAGACTTCTGACACCAACATCTCTCCAAGAGAGTCGAAAACCAGTGAAGGCAGTTTAAAACTAGTAACCTGGCATATAAATGACAAGTGCCATGAATGTTTTACCTCAGGGAAAATGACTGTCTAATGACAACAGAGAAACAGAGAACATAATAACAACATTAAAAAAAAAAAGGATGATAGTACAAGCAGGTAGGCAGTAAACAGTATTTAACACAGTCTCTGGCGGTACGCGGGCCTCTCACTGTCGTGGCCTCTCCCGCTGCAGAGCACAGGCTCCGGACGCGTAGGCTCAGCGGCCATGGCTCACGGGCCCAGGCGCTCCGCGGCACGTGGGATCTTCCCGGACCGGGGCACGAACCCGTGTCCACTGCATCGGCAGGTGGACTCTCAACCACTGCGCCACCAGGGAAGCCCTCCAGCTTTTCTTTAAAGGGAACGTAAACTAAGAACACTGTGCTTTCCTGTTCTGGACAGATGCGGCATCTCAGGTTAATATATCTTAAACCAGAGACAAGATTGAGCTGTTTTAAATTAGAATCCACTGGCTATTTGAAATCTTCCTATGAGCCGACGAGGTTTGGCCATAATCGCTCACTGACAAACCAGCTCACGGTTGAAGGCTCTTAAGAAATGGCTCCCATCTCTAGGAGATTAAAAGGATAGTGCATGTTTTCACTGGCTAAAAGCCAGCATAGAAAAAAAATAATATAAAATGCTAACTCTAGATAGCAAGAGCTGAATTTCTTTTCAACTCTTGGTACATTATAGCAATGATATATATGGCTGTGGTTTTCAGGGTATCTATTTCTGTCCTTGAAAGTTTGAGCCATACAAGACAAGAAGCCAAAAAGAGTAAAGGAAAAAGAGGTGGTTATTCAAAACACCTGGAGGAAAGCACTGCTTGGTCTTCATTTGTAAAATCATCTCAAAATGAAAGCCAACAGGGCTATCTATCATCCTAACATGAGTAACTTAGTAGATATCTGGCTGGAGTTCTGGGATTTTTGATGAGACCACATTATCAGGAGGGATAATTCATGAATTATTCTTAACATTAATTTTCAGAGATCATCTGACCATAAAAAGAGATGACAGAAGAACTCTGTCAAATTAATCCAAGTTAAGAGAATCGAAGTGTGGTAATTTGCTTCAATATCGGGCCCTGTTAGGAAGTAGCATAAAGTCCAGTCCCTAACAATTAACACAGACATGCGTTAAATTTAACTTTATGAAAGCTTCTCAGTCTGTTTAGTATTTTTATCCTCAACTTCCTCAGATGCCATTTAAGCTCTTACATTTTGGGGCTGTAATAAGAAACAAATACTGGAAGCCATGATAGTTGTTATTTTGAGCACAAATTCACACAGCCCTAAATAAACTTTTAGATTCTTTTTTGTTATTAAAATTACATATACTGTCTGTATAGCCACAAACAAAATCAACACAAAGCAAACATACACTCTGTAAGTGTTCCCTCTGCCTGGAATGCACAACCCTCAACCCAAACCTAACTTACCATCAAGTCTCAAAATGAGCATATACTTCCTTAGGAACTGGCTTCCCACTCGCCCAACCCCTACCCCGACCCAAGCCGGTTTGAGTTGTTTCATAACGCCGGCCACACTGTCCCTTACGGTAGTTAATAGCTACCCACTTCTGCTGCACCAAGTACTCTCCATACACTGCATCATTTAACCCTACTAAGGTTGGTGACCTCTTGCTCATTTCATACATGAGGAAACTGAGACTCAATGTAATGAAAGAGTTGGCCAAGATCACAGCTGTGAAGCAACAGTCAGGATGAAAATAGGTACGTCTGCCTCCCAGCCACTGCGTAATATATAGCGTCACTATTTATCACATTGTGTGGCAACCTCCCTGACAGGAAAGAACACGGCTTCTCATCTGTCTTCCCGGGTCTAGAACAACGTCTGGCAAACTGTTAGGATCCTGTTCAGTAAAGGCTGGCTGTTAGCGTAGCCTGGCGCACACAGAACCTAAGTTTAAAAGCACCTGGTCAAATTGCTCAGTTAACACGTACTGGTTGTAACACCTTTGTGATCTGTACACTTAAGCCATGATGTCATGACAGATGTGGGCTGCTATACAATGGGTTTGCCTCCCCTTTTTATCTCTATTCCCTGACAAGAAAAGGGTGTAGCTGTGCCAACTTTCTTCTATCACCACACCAGCAGAAGTTCAAATAATGAACTTAACCCAAGGCTGCTTTTTGCCTTTTCTGCTCTAACAATCCCTGCCAGATTTGCTGGTTTGAAAGGACAGCTTGGACATTCACTCTATCCTCCTCCTTAAGTCACCTGTCAAAGCAGTGGTTGTTGAGACATGTCTTGGTGTAACATCCCCAGTTCATCTACCCCTGAGGCTGTCCTTAATTCTTCCCATTGTCACACTGTGATTTCATTAAATACTGGAATCCCTCAAAGCCTTGCATGGTACCTGAGGCCCTATCAGATACTGGTAGACTGTGTTAGTGTCAAATACTTAGCTGTCTGAATTCTCCAAATATCCCCTGCTCCTATATTTTCCATCCCAGCGTACTACATACCCATTAAGGCACTGTTTTATCTCATGTTGGACCCACTCCCATCCAGAGGCCTAGTCTTTGCTAGTTCCCATACTTTCTGGAAACCCTGTTATGGCCAGGTCTGGATTTTTTTGGGTTCCCCCCCAGAGCCTGTATCTTTTAGCAAGCTGGAACTGTAAGACCAACATAGATTTTCTAGTTTCTGATAGATTTATGTCACAATTTGTACACTGTCATGTCCATAGATATTTGTATCATTTGTACTTTTGGGCCATTACATCCCTATTGGATATTTTTCATAAATTGCAAAAGAATATTTTATGACTTAGCACCAAATGGAATGTGTCTAATTGTAAGTTTGTAAACTGTGCTGTGCTAACTTGTATCTTTTCTTTATCCAAATAGTACTTTACTACTATTGTCCCATTTGTAATTATGTGGAAGTTTTCAGAATTGTAAATAAATGCTTGTGGATTGAAAAAAAAAAAAAAAGCAGTGGTTGTGTCAGTTTAGAAATACATGGCCGGATGTCATCAAAATTACATAATGGCAGCATGACTAATTTTTCTTCAGACAGTTAAGAGTGAGGCATCCAAGTTCAAGGTAGAACATTAAAAAAAAAAAAAATCCCATCTATACAGTAAGTATAAAAGTAGAAAGGTTAAGAAGTTGAATATGCATGGAAAAAAGCTCTTGGAACAGTTGCAATGTAGACCCGAATTAAAAAAAAAAAAAAATCCATAAGCACCTAAAACTTCTTAATTCTGTGGATAAAATTTTATTTCAAGTATTCCACCTTATGAATACAGCATGTATCTATCTCAATGCCTGGTAGCTCAATTTAAAATAAATTCTTTGCATTGCTGCTTTAATTAAGACTATTATACTTCATTTTCCCAGGAGCTATTACTTAATATGAAAAGTTCTGACTTTTTTTGGGGAATTAGCTTAGTTTCCAATTGGGAAAACTAACACTGTACGCGCAGTCAGAGAGAAGAAACATGTAGGAAGAAAGACAAGCGGATTCCTTAAATGGCTCATAAAGGGGAAAAACAAACCCAGTGCGACCAGACTTACCAATCCCTTTCGGTGATGGGAAATACTGACCAGGTCAAGGTAAAAGGAAAAAAACCAAAGCCTTTCGACGCCCTCACTGTATCACAGTTGAGAATGCCTGTGAATCACGGCTGAGTGGTTTACGTACTGGGAGAACTGAGTTACGCTTCTTTACATTTTAATCAGTGTACAGGAAATAGAATCTAGTAAAGATGATTACATAGCTCTATCTACATGTAAGTTTAATTTATGTTAAAAACTGACATGAAAACTTTGATTATAAAATTAAGGTCTTAGAATTCTAGTCCCCAAATTCTAAAAGGCTACGGTAAGGAAAGATCATTAAAAAAGCAACACATAAATAATCTTGTGCAGCTCTTAGCTAATTTCTTTACAAAGTAAAAATAACAATGATAACTCTTGCACTGTGGAACAGTTGTACAGCCCAGAATCTGCTTGCCCTTGGTGTCATTTCTTAGCTGTTTGGTACGCAATCTGAATCTCTTTCCACGTCTCTAGTAGATGGAGAGGGGAAATTCTTCAGAACTGCTGTGGGAACTGAGCGAGACAAGGACATGTAATAAGCACTTTACAGATGACGAGGGGAGGAGGACATCAGGTCATATGGGTTCAAGGGCCCCGGGACTCCCATGACTAGCTCCTACCCTCCTACCTGCAAAGCACATGCCCACGCACTCCTTCCTCCTCCACACCACTGCTGGCACCCCAGTGCAGACCCAGTACCTGTCCCCAAACTACTTGGCTACAGGTGAGAATGGCGGTCTCCTCTCTTCTCCATACCTCGAATCTCACCCCCTGCAACGACTCCACCCTTGGTGTTCCTGCCAGATCAATCTGACTCCATGGGCCTGTCACAGACCCCCAACGCCAGACTCTGCAGTAGTCCCTCACTGAATAAGACCTAGTCTGCTCAGAGAAAGACAAATCCTGTATGGTATCACTTATATGTGACATCTAAACAATACAACAAACAAAAGACACACACTCACAGACAGAGAGGACAAACTAGTGGTTGCCAGCGGGGGGAGGGAAGGGGGAGGGGCAAGACAGGGGTAGGGGAGCAAGAAGTACCAGCTATTAGGTACCAAAGAAGCTACAAGGACGTATCGTACAACACGGGGAACACGGCCAATATTTTGTAATAACGGTAAATGGAATGTAACCTTTAAAAATTATTAAAAAAAAAAAAAATCAGACCCAGCCTCCTCAGGAAGCCCTGCAGGCTCTCCACCGTGCTCCCCAACACACCACTTCCGCCTCTTGCTTCAACTCCCCTCACAGCCCAGGCCTCCAGGCAAAGCAGAATATTTGTCATTTCTTAACGTGTAAGTCTTTTCTTTTCCTCTCCCTGATTTTCTTTACTTTCTGCTTTCTCCGGAAACACCTTCCCCCACTTCTTTTCTAAATCCTACACATTCCTGAAGTAATAAGGGCCCTGCACCTCACGCATCGGGCTGTTTGCTTCTGGCCCGTCTAGCCCCTCCCCTCCCCCGTATCAAAAGCACCCTCTGGAGTCCGAGTGAGGTATGGTACTGGAATCCTGGGACTCATCCCCTCCACCCGGACCAGGCTAAGCTGAGGAGGGTGGCAATACAAAAGCAAGTAGAAAGAGAGGTAAGGGATCCGGGTTTTGTTCCGTTCTGCTTTTTTAAGGTTCCTGGTCAGAGTCACCTCAGAGAATGCAGGACCTCTACCTCCTTCCGCACCTCATCTTGGAACCCACACCAGGGTGAGACTGGGTCTCAAGGTGCAACGGAAGGAGCAGAGACCCGGTACCAGGCCTCACTGCAGCTGGAAACGGGCAGGACCAAGAGGGTGTGAGAAATCAGGCTGGCATTAGCTTGCTTTAGAGTCGAAATCATAAACTGATGGCCCACACAGGCTGACCAGGGTGCCCAGACATGCCGTGGCTCTTATAGCATCACATTAAATCTTCACATCATTGCTCACGTTCAAACTTTTGAGCAATCTTATATTAAAGATCGTGACTTTCTACTTCTTTTTACGTCCCTAAAGGTGGCAACTCTACATATCCACACGGCAACAACAGACTACTGATGGATCATGTATGTCTCCAGTTCACACAGGCCTCACTGCTCCCATGTTTCTTCGACTCTGCCACCCTCATGCATGCGCCTGCTTGGCCAAGTAGGCATCTCTGTTTCTCCTAATGTTGAAGGACCTACTCGAACAGGAACGAACTAGTTCAGGTCTGTCTCATCCTGTGGCGAGGACAGAAACAGCTGACAGGATCCCCTTCAATACTGGCTACTATCTGGAGTGGAAGGCAGCCCAAGACTTTGGCTCACTTGGAGAGTGAGCCGGACACAGCTGACCCTTGAACAACGAAGGGATTAATCCGCGTGTAACTTACAGGCAGCCTCTGTATCTGCAGTTCCACCCCATCCACAGATTCAACCAACCACGGACAGTGTAGCACTACAGTATTTCCTACTGAAAAAAATCCACCTAGGAGTGGACCTGCCAACGATCAAACCCACGTGGTTCGAGGGTCAACTTCCTGCATACCTATAGCAAGGGGAGGCACATTTTTTTCTCTGAAGAGCCAGAGAGTAAGTATTTTGCCTTTGCAGTCCACATAATCTGTTGCAACTACTCAGCTCTGCCATTGTATCACAAAAGCAGCCATAAACAATACCCAAGTGAAGGAGGATGACTGTGTTCCAGTAAAGCTTTATTTATGGGCACCAAAATTTGAAGCTCATATAATGTAAATGTGTCACGAAATACTGTTTTCCTTTTGTTTTTTTTCCAACATTTGAAGATGTAAAAAGCATTTTTAACTCACAAGCCATACAGCACGGATTTGGCCTGTGGGTGGTAGTTAAGGTATTTTCTTAAGGGATTTTTTCTCCTTTGTATTTTACAAATACTTATATTTTGTATACTGTCTTTTGTCTTATCGTTCCTGTTACACAGTAAACTCAAGAGCCAAGGTCAAGTCATATATAGTCTCATAACTCTTTGCTGATTCTCTTTTAATGCCTTGCACTGAGAAGGGATTTGATTTGTGTCTGTTGAATAAATATCTGCTTGCTTGTTATTTTTCAGTATTAATTCCTATTGAAAGAAACCCTAACTTGCAAAAATAGGAGTCTTCCATGATTTCCATTTAACATATAAAGTATTATTCAACTTACTTCATCTAGGTCTCAGTATCACCAATGCAAAAGGACTTTCACTCATTAGGGTAAATAAAATATTTTCTCTTTGTTCTCCCAAATTTGTCTTAACTATATACATTTTCCTGCCTTTATCCGCTTACTTAAAGAAAGTAAACTTACGGTTACTTCCTTAAAAATTCAGATCAATAAAAAAAATCTCTAAACTGACTTTAGATTTATTAAAAGAGGCACTAACCATAGAAGTTTTTCTAAAAGCCATAATTATCAAACCATGTAACTAACCTCCTGGGGGTTCTTTTACACCACTCAGCTCAGAAATTAACAAAAAATCTTACATAAATATTACAGGAAATATAATGTAGATTAAATTGGATATATTTGTGTGTGTGTGTGTGTGTGTGTGTGTGTATATGTATATATATATATATATATATATATATATATATATATATACATATATACCCACATATGTAAATATTTAAGAGATCAGCAGTGGATTTTGAGCCATCACCCACCCATAAGGTACTTTTAAGTGATTTTTTTGGAGCAGAATAACCACAAGATCTTAATCATTTGTGGCAATTAAAAGGCATTTGTAAACCATACAGGAAATGCTGCCCCCTAGAGAGTATTTTCAGGGAACAAAGAATATTTTATACAAATGTAACCCAGCGATTACCACGTGAGGGATCTAAAACAATTTCAGAGATTGACAATATTTAATGATTAACAGTATCCTTAGAGGAAACAAGTGTCTACGGAGTTGATCGGAATTTGATTTTCCTCCCTTGAATGTTTATGCGCATACACAGCATCCTTCCACACAAAAGTGTATGTATAAACCCACAAATGCTCTGAGGGTAAATAATACAGATAGATACCAAGAAGGTGCCAGTTTAAGACTGGGAACCCGGATTTAGGCTCTGATGAAGAGGTGTGAGTGAAAGAAATCTGCTTTGCCTGGTGGAAGAAACCCAGAAGAGTGAGGCTGAAGACTGGCACGTGGGGACCTCCCAGCACAGTCCTACTCTTTCCCACACACGTTCCAGCGGCAGCCCCCACGCTTCAGGGCTCCGAAGCCCCTCCTTTCTGAGGTTAGCTGGTATGCAAGTAAGCAGTCAGCAAAAGCAGGTACCAAAAGTCCTTCAATATTTGATCTGAATTCCACGCTACTGAAATTTCCTGAAAGCACTACGGTTGTTCCATTCTTTGAGACATTTTAATTGTGATGGGGAATTGACTAGGAAATGAAAAGCTCAAGCACCATTTAGAATGAAGAAGAAAACAGAAAGAACTATCATCTCCTGGCTGGGGAGCAGGGAATTAAGTGATCATATTAGGGAAGCAGAGAAATCAATTCTGGAGACCAACTGACGCAGGTAGGAAAGGAACTGTCAACTAGTTTTAGAGGCTGTAGAGCAAATCTCAGGGTCAGAGAGCCTATCAACTCCCAAGTTTCACGGATGAAATCATGCTCCTCTATGAACTGCCTCATGCCCCACACTCACAATATTTAGAACACTTCTCCTACCCTCCTGTGTCCAATACTACCCATCCTTCGAGTCCCAATTCAAATCTCATGTCCCAAATGAAGCTTTCTCTGATCCCCAATGAAATGTCACCTCTCCCTGTTTTGAACTACTTAGCTGGCATTTCGTGTAAGGGGCTCACCACTGCCTACCCTGTATTTGACATTTGTGATGGACATCTTAGCTCCCCTACTCACGCAGGTGCTCCCAAACACAGTACATGAATCTAATTCAGCTTTCTGCTGCTCTTCATATGTACAGGGCACTTTGTACATAATAAATAGCTTTTTAGTAGGTACTGACAAAATACCTACTGAATGAATAAATAGATGGATGCATCAACCAATGCACAAGTACTTCAGAGCAACAGGAAATTGAGGAGGAGCCAATAATCAGAAGTCAAATAAGGCAGAAGCTCCCCTCTGTAGGAGGTTACATGTCTTATGTGACTTAAAGGTCAGCCAGTTTTCCTGGCTTTATGTTTTCGTCCGCTGTATTTCTGCTTTGAGCTACTTATTATGAATGTAATTTTTTTTTTAAGCCTGGTAGCTGTGTTATTCCAGGGCCCCCATTAGAATTTTAAGTTCTCTGAGTGTAAGTCGCATCCTTCCTGCTCAGTCCTGGATCTTCAGACCCAGCTCAGCACCCTGACATAGCAAGTGCTCAACCAACACTTGTTGAATAACTCTCAAAATCATTTTACATAACGCACTTAAGGAGGAAAAACTAAAAGGCCTAATGGTTCCTTAAAATGTCCATAATAGAGAAGCCACAAAAACTAAATACAGATAAATGTCAACACTGAAACCTCCTAGGGATTTCATCTTCTAGTTTTCAAGTTAGAGTAATCTTTACAACTAAATAAAAAAGCCGCATTTGGACTTTTGACTAAATAGAATTCAAACACTAAAAACAAACTCATCTTCCAGGTTGCGAGAGGACTCAGAGCTCACACAACATACTGGCCGTAGCTCAGTTTCTTGAACAATCATTTTCCTTAAAGGAAAAGATCAGCCCCCAAGTCCCGTGCTGTGGTTCTTTTCTTTCACATTGATTGTGTTATTACAACTATCTACAGAAGAGGTTAGTAAAGCAGTCATTTCTGAAAAACTGATTATTGAGCCCAGTGAGACTAATATGTAAGGGCTATTAATTATATGAAGTAATGCCAGCTTTTACTTGGTAACAATAACTAATCTCCAGAAGCCTGTTTCTTAGGTTATATAGTCTGCCATGCAGCCACTAGGCATCAGACCCCAAATGTTCATGGAAAGGCAGGTTTCTGGTTAGCCCTAAAAACAAAACAGAACCAGAAATAATAATAATAATACCTTCAAATGTGTATTTTCATTAGCCAAAAAAATTTATACAACTGTCTGAACAAAAAGTGTAATGTTTTCTACAAAATGGTGAATAAATTTAAAACACAGATGTATAGGCGTTAAGAGTCCAGACTTAAATAAGGGAAGATCACAACATGTACAAAGAGAGAACACAGGACGGTGAACCCCCAAGTACTCATCACCCAGCTTCAGCAAGTACCAACTTGTGGCCAGCCTTGTTTCCTCCACACCCTGCCCACTTTCCCCCGACCCACTGTGGATTATTGTGAAGTGAATCCTGGCTTCATATAATTTCCTTTACTATAACTATTTCAACACTTCAAAGGGCACAGACTTTGAGTCAGACAGACCAGGCGTCCAGTCCAGGCTCTGCCAACTCCTAGCTGGGTAACCCTGGGCAAGTGGAGTGAACTTCCTTGAGCTTGTCTTCTTCTATCTGCAAAATGGAGACAGAAATCCCGACTTCTCAGGAAGACAGTGTGGATGAAATGAGGAACTGAGCCTAGTGCTGGCACACAGAAAGGAGTCAACAGGGCACTGCAGCTAGAATGCCTACTGTGCTAGCACGTTAAGGCAGGACTCTCTCTGACTCACTTCCAATAAGACTCACAAAGGACAAAAGAGATATCGAGTGTTCCCATATAGTAACAAGAGATGCTAAAACCCTCTGTGCTAAGCTTGTAGAGACACTAACCAAAAACTGATTTATGACCCCTTAGAACAATATCCACCTCCGGGAATTTAAGTGTAAAGAGGTCCAGAAAGTCTCTTCGGATAAGGTCGATGGAGTGCTATGGGGTTTCTACCACCACTCATGAGGGAGAGGAGAAGGTACTTTCCTACCACCTTAAAACCCCAAGAGAAAGGGGGTTTTGGGGGGGAACCCTGGAGAACGTAACCTACCTGGCCTGGAAGCTGTGGGGATATAAAGCCTGGTGTCTGACCCGAACCTGATCATCACAGGCCCCCAGGCAGAAGCAGGAAGGAACAGCCCGTGGCCGAGGGGAGGGCAGCTCTGGAAGCAAGCAGTGCTCTGCAGCAGGGCAACGGGCCCCTCCCCACCACTGCTGGCTTCCCAGCCTGACGCAGGCCCGAGCTGGGGAAGGCAAGATTTATTTTTTTAATCAAGTTCAAAGGAAACACTTTGAGTACTGAAATCAGACTCCTCTTATAATCTAAAGCAATAGAAAAAGTTACAGAACATTTATATTATAGGATATGTGTGTGATGTGATATTTATAGGATATGTATTCCATCCAGAAACAATCAAAGAAAGACTCCACAGAATGAGCTCAAAGGGGGAACGGGGAGAAAAAACTAAGTTTTTCCCCTTTTACCCCTTGAAGTTTAGCCCTTTCAATCTAACAGTTGCATTATATGTTCAATAGCGGCACAAGAATATGAAAGAAGAGTAAAGAATCCCTTTAGAAAGCTGAGTGAAACGTAGACAGGAGTACAAACGGTAAGTTGTATAAACAATGTATAATCAAATAGTAAACTATGTCACTGCTAGAGAGAATAAAATTTCTTAAGACATATTAGAAAAGCTGTTCTCTTTTGATTCCTTTCGTTCATTGATGTTTCAGTGAGTAACAGCACCTAAGTGATGCTTCCATGAAGGATTCTTCCCACTCTTCCCCAAAGAATGGAACAAGGAGGAGGAAGTGAAAACTGCTAAAGAGACAGGAACAGATAGGAAAAATGGGGATGAGCATGTGCCCCAAGAATATCAACTCAGGGAGAGCAATTCCACATGCAAGGCTCTATGTTAAGCACTAAAACAACACTTACAGGGACAAAGGAGGTTTTCTGGCCTTGCAGAAATTTGAGCGAGACATACAGCAACAGTGAGAGATGAATGTACAGTCTTCCGGGGTGGGGAAGGTACAGCAGAGAGAATGCAAAATTGAAAATAGCCAAAGGCCCAGTAAAGAATCTTTGTAAAGGCCTCTGTGAAGTGAGGTAAAGCAAATTCATGGCCGTTTAAAAACTTAGCTCTTAGTCAGTCTTCTGTAGATTCTGACACCAGACTTCCTTCATTGGTTCTGGAAGTGTGTTTCACTTAAGACTGGTATTTCTTCTGGGGCAAGGCTTATTGATGACTTTCAACTACGGAAGCACTATACGGACCTTTATAATAAAAGTGTGATCACTCTTTTGAATTATAAGTAGGCACGAATTCATTCTTGGAAAACATTAAATGCCAAACCAGAGCTACCTGCACTTAAATTATAAGGTGTCTAAACAACTGAGACTCTTCCATGGCATTAAAGGCATCCCAGTGTCACCCACCTGTATGAACAAAGGTTTCAATCCTCATCCAGAACTTGCCATCCCCTTAGCTTATGGTGTGAACTCTAGACAACCCAGCTCTCTGTTTCAGCGCTAACGAGCCACAACCTAAATTCGCCACAGAACATACTGTGCATGATTTATAGAGGGCTGGTGTTCATTTTCAGCGTGCTACCTCAGGTTTTCTGTTGCTACTACAACACAGGTGATAAGCCTATTTTTTGTCAGATAGATAATGATGCAAAGTTAAGTCTCAATTTTCAATTCCAACCTACTAAAACTGTGAGTAATTGACGTCAGTGTTAAGTCAAGGCAATCAAATTTATTTTTGGTTATGAATCACAGAACTGCTTACTTTTCAAATAAAAATCCAGAGAACTAGATTATTTCCCAGAACGAAAAGGAACAAGTAAGAGGGTGTGTGTGCATGTGTGTGTGTGCACGCACATGCACATGGGGGTTTTGCCAGTTTTCCATCTCGAAGCCACGATATAACAAGATAATCACCAACTGCATTCTCACTGTTTAAATCTATGAATAATGCGCAGATAATCTAGCATGACTTACACAAGAAATTAATTGTGATGTAACTCAAGTTCAACAATCATTTACAGTAGATTAATTTTTCAAGGTAATTTTTGCAGTTCAAAAAATATCTTGGACAGAAGGCAAGAAGAAAGAACATGCAAAAAAAAAAAAAAAAAAAGCAGTTTTTTTCCCACTGTTAAAGAAGACAGATTCCTCAAAAGTAGTAGCTCTGCTGTCCTATAATCAACAATCCTTTAAAATAAAATATGGCCAGTCTGAACCAACAGGATGAATAAAAAAGTATCTTTCATTTAACTATGATTCACTTTTACAATTATTATCTACTTTGAAAGAATCTACTTCAAACATGACTTTTTCCCCCAAAGCAAGAAGACTGTAGGTTACACAGAAGTCAAAACATAAGAGATGTGATTCTTCCCGTTAAGCCAATGAAGTCACCTAGATATAAAGGAAAGAACTTCTTCCTTTCTGGCTCCTTCTTATCCTCAAGTCTGAAAACTAACCCCCCAGAAGCATTTTTATCTAAGGACAAAGAAATGATAAGACTCCTGGAGGAAAAATATAAGAAACGACCATAAAGTACAGCAAGTGACTTTTGAATAAGTGTGCTAGAATTAAGCCATACAAATGGATGTTGCCCCTTCAAAGTCATTACCTTGGAAACTATATACTTAATCCAATGATGCTGTTATAGGCACTTCGGAATTTGTCTCAGAGCTTAGAATTTGCCACATCCTTAAAAATAGCAAATATTTGTCTTTTTGGGTTTGATATATTTTTAATAGTCAAAAGTCCTCGGAGTAGCTGTGCTTTCTTTGCAAAGCCTTTTCTGATCTCCCAAGTCCAGGTTCCATGCCCCCTCCTATGATCACTGTCCTTCCCCCAGCAGAGAACTTCTTTTTTTTTTTTTTTTTTTTTTTTTGCGGTACGCGGGCCTCTCACTGCTGTGGCCTCTCCCGTTGCGGAGCACGGGCTCCGGACGCGCAGGCTCAGTGGCCATGGCTCACGGGCCCAGCCGCTCCGCGGCATGTGGGATCTTCCCGGACCGGGGCACGAACCCGTGCCCCCCTGCATCGGCCAGCGGACTCTCAACCACTGCGCCACCAGGGAAGCCCCAACAGAGAACCTTTCACTCAATGTTGGAACTGCTTACTTACTTACCATCTGTCACCCTGGCAAAACCATAAACTTCACAGGAGCAGGGAACTTATTTATTATTATACTCACAATCTTAGAATAATGCCTAGAAAATTACAGGCACCTGAATGACACAGAAATACTGCACGTTACAATCTACTATAACACAAGATGGTTTGGAAAACTGTCTCTGTTGACCCTCCCCACTCCTCTCTGAAAAGAGTACCATACTTCTCTGTGTGATTATACACCTATATGGAGGGACTATTACTTTATATAATACCTGGGAGGAAAAGTGGTTGGATGGGATGATTTTCATTACTTCTTTTTGTATGGGGAAAAAGCAAAAATCATGATTATATCCTCACAAACTATAAGTGTTTAACTTTTCCCTCTCAAATTTGCAGGCATAATAACATCTTACCTAGTTGCAGCATCTTTATGGTGTCTCGGTAGGCTTGCCTCACCAGCTTGAAATGGCGGTAAAGTGGATAGCACAAAACTCTTCTTCCAAAAGACACCAGGATTTCATGAACATTAGTCCAAGCCTGTGAAGTATCATTTAAATGAGTAATCGTTTCCATATTACACAAAACAAAAGCACATAATGAAATGTAAAACTATTCTCAATCAAAAACTAAGTTTGGATCAACATGAAGCCT
The DNA here is from genome assembly GCA_004363435.1 of Platanista minor. Taxonomy (NCBI): domain Eukaryota; kingdom Metazoa; phylum Chordata; class Mammalia; order Artiodactyla; family Platanistidae; genus Platanista; species Platanista minor. The sequence goes on along the minus strand of RJWK010036112.1, from coordinate 7,249 downwards.
AGTGGAAGACAAATACAAAGCCGCGAAGTGAGACTCTTGCTGTAAACCTTACAATAAAATTTTTATCTCAGTCTTTGTAATTTCTCATACTTCATCATCGTATCACAAATGCTCCTTAGAAATCACATATGTAGCAGGAAAGTTTTAAAAAGTCTTTTAAGAATTACCAATATGAATGTAAAACACATGGCACTAACAAAATACAGATGCACATAAAAGACATTTCTAAATGATATATGTTTCATGTTTTTGTCTTTTAGGACCATTCGAGATAATGCAGATGAAAAATATAGAACTCTTTAGTGAAGTGTCTCCTCAGTTCCCCCTTCCCCCTCTTTCGATTTTTTGATTTTGGGGTTTTTTTGCTTTGGGCATGAGTAATACATGGTATTTACTTCAGTAATTTGCTTTCACTTTTCAAAGAGAAAACTACTGATTTCTGGAAAAAAGGCTTTACCCTGAATGGTAATGGTTAATGGTAATGATACCACTAACAATGCAAAACTTACCAAAAACACTAAACAAAGGCAATTTTCTACAAAATTGTTTTTTAATTTGGTTTTGATTAAAAATCTAACCCATATATAAAAATTAAAATATAAAATTCAAAGTAAGGGAGTATACATCATTTCCATGTATATTCATCCTTAACAAATGAGTGATCTGATTATGAATACTGAGTACCCAACAGAGGATACTTTATATCTAAAAAGGAATGATGAATTTCTAAAAAATTTTGGCAAAAAACTAAACACTTATAAAAGTTTGACAGAGCTAGTTACATGTCTGGCAATTCTAAGTTATCTCAAAAACAATAAAAATGTCAAAATACAATCATAAATAGGTGAATCTCTTCATGCAGACTTTTAAAACTAAACTATGAAACTATCTAGTCACCAACTACTTTGTTTTCAATATTGGAATAATCAATGCAATTATTACAAAAGCCAGTTTCTCCATTATATGCTGATTATGGAAATATGTAGAACTCAAGGGAAGTCCGAAGAACAGCACTTCTCCATCTTAAACATGCGTATGAACTCCTGGAGATCTTGCTAAAGATTCTAACTCAGAGGGTCTGGAATGGGATTCTGACTCTCCATCAAGCTCCCAGCAGAGGACACTGGTCAAGCTGTTGGTTCATGGACATTCACGAATAGCAAGATTCTTTGCTAAAGTTAAGTGTTTCAGTTCCTGTTTACATGTTATCTATTATTTGAATAAAGTGATGCCATGAAACAACTTTGATTTTCCAACTTAAAATGTACATTGTCTAGGATTCAAACTGGAAAAAAAACAGAAACAAAACTAGTTGCCTTAATAGATGATGCAATGATCAACTGTTTAAATAAACACTGTATTAGAGCTTCTGCTTTGATGGACAACAGTGTGTTCAAAACTAGTAAATTTATTTATTTTATTTTATTTTATATTTATTTATTTATTTTGGCTGCACCGGGTCTTAGTTGCAGCGTGCAGACTCTTAGCTGTGGCACGCGGACTTCTTAGTTGCAGCAGGCGAACTCTTAGCTGTGGCATGCGTGCAGGATCTAGTTCCCTGACCAGGGACTGAACCCGGGCCCCCTGCATGGGGAGCGCAGAGTCTTACCCACTGGACCACCAGGGAAGTCCCCAAACTAGTAAATTTAAAGATACCATTCTTTGCTACATTTGGTGAGCCCTACACAACTATTTTCTACAAAATAGATATAAAAGCAATTATTACTATAAGAGTTATCAGATCTAAACATACTAACTGTAGGACATAGGATAAGTTATTTAAGCTATATGACCTAAGTTTCCTCATCTGTAAAATAGCAATAATTCTATCTCACAGACTTCAATAGGAAGGAATAGGCGAAGTAATATACATAAAAGCCTTATTAGCACAGCCCCTGGTGGTAAGTGACACTTAATAGTAGTATCACCTAGGTTTTCTGCCCATCTTTGAGCTCTGAGCCCCAATATATGCTGACTCACACACACGCCTCAAACTCAACCTGACATCTTCCCGCAACGGACAGTGTACCCATTCCTTCTCCAAGCTTCCAAGATACCCTATAGCTGGCCTTATTAGTGTACTATGATTAAAGTAAAAGTAACAAATAAAATTAGTTTTATTAAGAAGATGGAAAAAAAACTTTGTACAATAAAGCTATCGCTTTTAAAAAGTCAAGGAATTGCTTGAATTACCCCAAATGAGCTAATAACAACAAAAAAATAACTCTGAACAAACAAAATCTAAACAACTGCAACTGACAATCATACCTCAAACCAGCAGAGTGTTGGGCTCAGTTTTCTGATATTCCATGCGGATTCAACCTTTGTTTGTTTTGAAGAAAACAATAGTGTCACATTAGAGGTAAAGTCATTCAAAACTAAGGCAAATATATCCACTTATTCAACTAGTATATAAATAGTATTGACATATGTAAAACCTAAGAAGCATCTATGACTGCAGGAAAATAATGGCTTTACTGATGTCAAGGAGATGAAAGGCAAGTTTCTGTCTACTTTCCTTGGAAATTTATAAAGTAAAGCTCTTGCACTGATAAGGGTACCAGAACACAAGAGCACATAAGCAAGGGCTTTGAAACTAAAGCAAAGCAATGCGTGCTCAATTTCTGTCCTTCTCAACTAGGTTACCTGCCTCCCAAATATTCTATAAATAATCTATCAAAAGACTCAAAGATAATGTTGAAGTGCTCTTTCTGGCACTTAGAAAGCTGCTCAAGAATTTCGCCTTTCAGAGAATGCCTGTGAGAATAAGTGCATTCTAGAGAAGATCCTGAAGTTGCAAGACTTCATGATTTCAAATACGTGAATCCAAGAATCAAATCAAAAACGCAAAGTTATATCGAGCATAACTAAACACTCTCACTCATCTTCTCAAGCAATATGAAGCACTTTTTTGTCAACGAAAACATTTTCGCTGATTATGGCATTCTAAAAAGATGAGCGGAAACAAAACCCATTTTCAGTTACAGTATGCCCTTGTTACACTCATTAATATTCATTTTGGAGACAAATGCAAATCTCAAAGGTCACCTTTGAAATTTTCAGAATCCTAGCTGCAAAAAGTTTAGCCCATATCAAATCCTTATCCTAACACTATGCTCAGGCTATGATGGTGAGTGAGAAAAGCAGGTTAAATAATAGTATATACATTACAACCCAATGTAAATACACATACACAACGAAAGAAAGCCTAGGAGAGAAACATCACCTTGTAAGTGTGGCTACCTCTGATGGCTGAGATGACAGGAAATTTTAATTATTTTCTTCCTGTGTGTATTTTTCTTTACAATGATACGAATTATTTGTGTAATTTAAAAAGAGGGAGGGGGAGGGGCATGATGGGGCAGGAGATTAACAGGTACAAGCTACTACGTATAAAATAAATACAAAAAGATAGTGTACAGCACAGGGAAATATTGCCAATATTTTACAACTTTAAATGTAATAAAATGTCCAAAAATACTGAATCACTATGTTGTAAGCCTGAAATACTGTAAATCAACTTTCACCCCAATTGAAAAATTTTTTTTAATAAAATAAATAAATGAAAAACAGGGAAGCATATGCACAGCTGAAAAATAATCCCTTGAGCAAAGACTACTATAAACAGATGCAGGGACACATTAACTGGAAAGTTTTTTGTTTTGTTTTGTTTTGTTTTGTTTTCCAGCCTTGTTTTAAAGGTATGCAATCAGTGACGCAGGTGAGAAAGAAGTTTAGCTCTTCATTTACAAAATCAAGTGTGGTTTAAGAAGAGAGACAGTACAGTCTATATTTTTTAAAAAAGATCACTTAAGAAACAACATACTTTACAAAAGGATTTACTTTTACAATAGGATTTCACCGAACACCATAAAGATACAATCCAGGTTTTTAAAATCTGATTTACATACAATTTTTCAGAAGTACACGCACTATTTAAATTGAGGAACACCGGCAGATAGGTGCTCACATTCCTTTCTTTACCTTATGTCTGTTAATGGACAGGTCGGAGAAAGACTAGAAATGGGTACAGTAAAGTTTACCCCTTGCCAATGTCAAGTGTCACGTAGCAACAGCCCTCTCATTGGTCAGTTCATCTCCTAAAAGAAATGAGAACTCAGGATATCCTTTTTCTCTACCCTCAGCTTTACTTCCATACTCTGCTATTTGGCAGAGACTAAAGCCAAGAGAGAAGAAAAAAAGACCAAATAAAAACATTATTGGTACCCATCACCAACACACCTGTGCGCCTCCGCCCAGAGCGTCACTAAGTAACTAATCACGACTGGTCTCACTCATGACATTAATACAGTTTACTCCGTACAACAGTCTATGCCAACCTGCACAGACACACGTGCACTTACATTCTTCTCTCCTTCGGTGACACGAGTTTCGTAGCAATATGCTAGAAGGATATCAATCAAACTGTAGTACACTTGACGACAGGCTCTCTTGTCCAGCACGTAAGATTTATTGACAAATTTTCGCAGCTGATATTTCTCTTCTTCAGAAAAAGGCACTAGAATAAAATGCATTTAAAAATTAGTTCCATTACGTGCTGTAAAACCCCCCTTGCCGAAGATTTCGTCAAAATTATGACTTGGATTACAGAAGCTGAAATAAACAGTTAGTTAACTCTGGACACAGAAACAACTTTTTAACTAGACGTTACAGTTTTATTAAGAGCTATGTATTTGCTTAAATCCTAGCAGGACTAAAAAAAAAAAAAAAGAAAAAAAATGTCTAAACAATATCTATTCCTTATTTCCAGACCCTCCATGGCCCCTGATCTTTTCCCGCTACACTGTTCTGTACTAAGACAGCTAAATGACAGAGTTACTGATTTTCAGATAATTACATTTTGACAACAGAAAACATATAATAGCTAAATGAAACACTCTTTAAATAGTCATTATCTACTGTGAAAGTTCTATACAGAGAAACGGAAATATTCCCATGTATTAGTCAATCTTAAGGGCTTAGTATTTTTTAAATATTATTTACACAGAGAAACAAAGTTTTACATAAATATGCAAATGTGACCACACCACACGTATCAGACTTGTGGGAAGAGGAAGTTTCCTTTCCTCCTTTTGCTTGGCGTCCTGTTTCCATCCTTATCAACCGCCTCCCCCATGTTAAAAAAATCTAGTATATATCACGTCATCTTTTTCTTTACAACCAGACACAAAAATGTGCATACAAGCGAGTTGATACTGTCCCCCACACCCAGAGAATTAGATTTCTTTTTTTCCGTCTAGCCTATCTCACTCAACAATACCTCTAGGAAATCCCCCCAAGTCACCTGGTACTTAGCTAATTTTGTAAAGGAGAAGAATACTCCACGGTGCAGCATATGCTCTATCCAACCACTCCCCCTACTGATGGGCATCCACTCTGCTTCCAGCTTTATGCCACTGCTAATAATGCTGCAGTAAATGTTAGATCATGTGTCACTGGATACTGGAGGCTCTATTTCCATAAAACACATTCCCAAGAGTAGATTTACTGGGTCAAAAAGTTTATCTGTTTTTAAGAGATACTTTATTTAAGGGCTACAACTCTCCTTTCTAATGGTCATCGATAGAAGTTCCCTTTCCTACACATATCTCTTGCCCGCTCCCAGCAATACATGCTTTTTAAAAAATCATTTCCAGCGGACTTCCCTGGTGGTCCAGTGGTTAAGAATCTGCCTTCCAATGCAGGGGATGCGGGTTCGATCCCTGGTCGGGGAACTAAGATCCCGCACGCCGCGGGGCAGCTAAGCTCGCGGGCCGCAACTACTGAGCTTGCGCGCCTCAACCAGAGAGCCTGCGTGCTGCAACCTACCGAGCTCATGTGCTCTGGAGCCCGCATGCCACAGCTAGGGAGAAGCCCATGTGCTGCAACGAAGAGACCACACGTCGCAACAAAAGATCCCACATGCCTCAGTGAAGATCCTGCATGCCGCAACTAAGACCTGATGCAGCCAAATAAATAAAAATCAAAAGAAATTTTAAACATCAAAATGATTTCCAGTTTAATGGATGCGAAGTGACTGTGGTAAGAAAAATTCTAAAATGACCCCCAATGAGTCACATCATTTGAGTGTGGGCAGGACCTGCAACTTGCTTCTCTTTAAAAAAATATGCCAACGGTGTTATAATTATTATGATTATGTTCCATTATCAGCAGACTGGAGCCAGAGACTCACCTGCTGATTTTAAAGAACTGAGATGCCATGCTGTGAGCGGGCCACATGGCAGGGAGCTGTGGGTTCCTCTAAGATCTGAGGGTGACCCCGGCTGAAAGCCAGCAAGAACATGGGGGGGCCTCAGTTCTACAGCCGCAGGAATCAAATTCTGCGCACCATCATGTGAGCCTGGAAAAGGACCCTGAACTCCAGAAAGGATCGTGGTTGCCAACACCTATTTTTAAAAAAAAGAAAAAGAAAAGATGGCCACAGTTGTTTATATCCTTCTAAGCCCCTGAGCAGAGGACCCAGCTAAGCCATGCCTGACTCCTGACACGTGGAAACTGAGTCAAATTAGAACTGTGTTTCTGTTTTGTGGCAACGTGTCATATGCACCAAGAGGAAACGAATACGGTGACATATCATTGTTACTTCAGTTAGTATTTCTCTAACTGGTAAACTTTGAACATTATTTCATAGGTTTGTTGGCAGTTTGGATTTGCTCTCTTGTAAACTACCCATGAGAATACGCCTTGCCCAGTTTTTTCTGGATGGCTTGTCAAATATTTAAGAACTCGGCTATTATGGATATGAACTCCAGCCATCTCTCCAAATCTACGGCCTCTCTACTGACTTTGTTCAGGGGATCTTCTGACATTGAATTATTTATGTTTGTGTGTAGTCCAGTATATTTATCTTTTTGTTTTCACCAGACTATGAATTTATAGTCTTTGATATGGTTTCCCCAATCCCTGAATTGTACATGGAGTCTCTCAGCTTTTCTTAAGATTTACTTGTTTTCTCTTTTAAATTTAAGTCTTTAAAACGAAACAGTTATTTGTAGTGAGGTGGATGGACCTAGAGTCTGTCATACAGAGTGAAATAAGTCAGAAAGAGAAAAACAAATACCGTATGCTAACACATATATATGGAACCCAAAAAAAAAAATGGTTCTGATGAACCTAGTTGTAGGGCAGGAATAAAGACGTAGATATACAGAATGGACTTGAGGACAAAGGGTGGGAGGGGGAAGCTGGGCGAAGTGAGAGTAGCATCGACGTATATACACTACCGAAT
>RJWK010036111.1:0-21875 GCA_004363435.1 Platanista minor | reverse complement strand
GTCCCGTCCCTATCCTCTGTCTCTGTTTTTAGGGTTTTTTCGTTTGCCCTACCCAGGTAAGTGTGGAGTTTCTTGCCTTTTGGGAGGTCTGAGGTCTTCTGCCAGCGTTCAGTAGGTGTTCTGCAGGAGTTGTTCCACGTGTAGATGTATTTCTGGTGTATCTGTGGGGAGGAAGGTAATCTCCGCGTCTTACTCTTCCGCCATCTTGTCTCTCCTCCAGATTATTTTTTAAATGTAGGAGTTAAGTTTGTCTATAATCAGACAAAGTAAATCATGAATTTTATATATATATATATATATATATATCAGTATATACACACACATATGGTTTTATTTTATATAGAGAGTTGGACATGAGGAAGGAAAAAATATCTTTGAAGCGTGGAAGACTGGGTAGAACAAGGACAGGGAAGTAGTGTAGTAACAGTTAAAATGACAGGAGTGAACTCAATTAATTGCTTGGAAAGACCATTGCAGCCATCAGGTGTAGATTATATTTTACTAGTATAGCAAAATGACCTAACAAGAAAACCAGAAATAGAAGTTAATTTGTAAGAATAATGTTGCTACTTCATAGGAGAAAAAAGGAGTGACATTGGGAAAGCCTAATAAACTGTGTTTAAGAAGGAAAGTTAACTGTTATTTATTTAGCACTTACAATATTCTAAGCCCTGAGCTTGGTGCTTTCACATGTCATTCCGATAGAACTCTCAAGAAAATAATTTCATGTAATATTTTTTTTTTATGGCGAAGGAGGCTTATTCACGTGGTCATTTATTAAGTTCCTAGGAGCTTTAAGGTGTTTTGCTAGGACTATCACAATTAATAAAGTTCTATCCTTTCTCAAGGCCTAGTTTACAAAACATATTTATAAGCTGATAATAACAAAAAAGGTGATAAATATCTTGATAAAATCACATATTTATTGGTTATATTGATTATAGAAGAAGTACTAAACCCTCCTTTGGTTGTATCTTAGAGTTTCCTATCTAGAAACTCTCAAATTTAAATTTATTCCACAAAACATGTGGCCTTGTTTTATTTGTTTCAACTTGTAAAAACATGGGAAGTCCCTTTAGATTTTACAGAAGAACTGGCACAGTTAATACAATAGGTGAAAACAGTGCCAAGCATCAACTTGTAGGAGTGAAGTGAATATACCTTCCCCTTTCTTCATGAATGGCTGGAAGGCTAGATCAATACTGCTAGAGCCATGAAAGAGTGATCTAACTAATATAATAGATGCCTTGATGTGAGTCTTAACTATGGAACCAAAGGCTTCTAAAAGTAATATATAAATATTTTTTCTTGATGATTAAAGGAAAGAGATCCAAAACGAGAAAGAGAGAGAGAAAGAAAGAAGAGAGAACTAAACAGCTGTAAATTTCTCCAGAAGGTATTACTCAAATCCCCCTTAATTTTCCCTGAGCAATAATCAGCAAACTTCTCATTAGAAGGAATTTTAAACGGTTTGCTGATTTGCAAAATGTGGCATGAGTGATATGTACATTACTTGCATAATTGGTTTTGTGCATACATATGGCACATGCTATATTGGAAATGTACCCACTCTGTGTCCATTATAGCTATTGAGCACTCTATTCCCTGATAATCATTTATAGTTACTCGTCACAGTTTATTATTAGAAAAGTAACGAATCAGCAGTTTTATGCACTCTCCTTTAACAACCTAATCTTAGAAGTTTCCAAACCACAGTATATAGTAATAGAAAGCAAGCGATTGCCCAAAGTTATTTCTGTTGGGCCGTACATTTTTTCAGAGATTACCTAAACTTTAGTAAATCTTCTCTTTCATTGTCCTTAATGAATTCTACTATTACTCTCAAAGTGAACAGTTTGGTTTATATAATAACACGTTAAACTTTCAATAAGTCTATATTGATAATATAAATTTACTTCTACATGTTCTCTAATTTTTACATAGCTGGATTTTTCCCCAAACTGCTGAGATATACACAATATATAGTTACAATTTTCAGTTGGAGAAACTGAAGAACAGATAAGTAGGAAAAGAGAGGTATCTTCTCTTTCACCACAGTTCTCAGACTTTTGTGTGCCTTGGAGGTGAGCTCAGGAGAAGTACCACCCAGGAGACCAATTTTATTTGAATGTTTCTATTTGAAATTACACTTACTTCTATAGTTTAAGGGCCAAGGAATTTGAATGTTTGCCTCTGCTATTTAAGGGCCAAGGAATTTGAATGTTTGCCTCTGCTATTTTGTATCAATAGATCCTTAGACAAAAATTTTAAGCAGTAAACAGCATACAAATCACTATGCTAAGCAGAACAATCATATTGTAAACCTATGCAATACCAGTTTTATATCTTAGATATAGTTCATTTTTAAAAAAAATCTTTAGACTCTACTGTATCAGGGGAATAGAGAACACACACACTCCTGTTTTGAATGTTGCTAAAGACATTTCTCTCCCAAGTATGGGGAGACTGGTCTGACCTCTGGGCAGACTAGATGTGTTACTTTGTATTACTTTGACATCTTAGGAGGTATACCAGCATAATGACAAATTGTTGGAGGAATGAGACTATTAAATATTATAATTTGGAGTTCTTTCTAGTTATATTACATGTCTCATAAATGTATAACATTTTCCTGTTTGATTTTTATATAAGGGAAAGGCACTATTTGAACCTTCTTAGGAAGGCAAAATTCTAAAAAGTTCTCAGACTTCTCAGAGCATTGCAATATAATTCTAAGTAAGGCATTTTCCTATACACTGGTAAGGGACACAAGGAAAATAAAGATGGATGGACAGTTTCTGACCTCAAAATGCCATGCAATATTTATGAAATATGTTCTGTATACCAGGAACAACTACTATACAATTCTAGGGAATAGATAGAATGCTCCTATCTTCAAGTAAACTATAGATAGTTTCCAATAAGCCTTTACCCTACTAGCTAATTATGAAGACTGATTTTAAAGAATGAATAATATTTAGGACTGTAATCAATTTCATCATCACTCCCATCTTCATCACCATCATCATCTAACGTGTTATATGCAGTACTGTGTACCAGCTACCATGCTAAAAGTCATTTATATTTTATTTCATCTAATCCATATTTTCTGTGAAATAGATGTTATTGTAATCCCATTTTACGGAGGAGGAAACTGAGCCTTGAAAAAGTCATATAAAATTCCCAAGATCACCATATCAGTCAGTATGGACACAATGCTGGCCCTTAGTACAACATCATACTGTATTCTCTATCAATTTTTCCTTCACAGAATAATTGATATTATGCAATTGTTTTAACTCATAAGTTAGAGTATATTATTGTTGCCCTTTTCTGTAAATGAATCAACATATTTACATTTGAATAGAAGATTAGCAATGAGTAATCAGAAAAGGATGAATATAACTAATTTAATTGTTTTAAATTCCTAAAGTAAATCAGCAAGCAGACATCAACAACCAATTGCACATTTGACCTTATGACTTACATTATACTTTATTATAAACTGCAGTAGCAGATGGGTGCCAAGACTGATGACATAGCTTCTCTGTTTGTACGTCTTGTTAACCTTTTATTTCACTGGTCTTTAAAGTGAGAACTCAGAAGGCAGGGAAGCATCTGCCTCTGCTGTTTCTCTAGAGGCAAATTAATCTACATCAAAGCATCCTGGAGAAAATATTTCGAGTCAAATATTAATGAGGAAGGTATAACTTCATACAATGATTAATGCACAGCAGAAAACCAACCCCAAAGCAAGAGACTTAATCACAAGTATCCTGGTATGACAAAGAGTAACTGATAATATGACAAATTATCACTGTGGCATTCAGCAAGGATAAAATATCAGTATTCCTATTTTGAAGTCTATTTTTTTCTCATGTTTTTATTGTACTGACAATTAAATCTATATATAATCCATAACTCTCTTATAAAATGTTTGTAAAGTTGGTAAAAGCAATACAGTAAGAAACTTCTCCATCTGCAAGGAATAATACTTGTATTTATAAACTCAAGTAGTCCGCTACAGCCAATTTTTCTGTTTAGAATAAATTGATTTTGGCTATGCATAAATTAAATGTCAACACATCTCTCACAAATCCTTATGGGCAGCCAAAAACCAGGCTGTTGAGCTAGAAAACAAATTTAATACAAATAACTGGATCTTATGTTTACTCAACAAATAGATACAAAAGAAAAGGAGCTTTAGTGATCCCAAGTATGTCAGTGTTAATTAGTTGATTTGTGAAGAGAAATTCTGCCTGTTTCCCTCCTCCCATCATGGACCAGGAAAGCTGTTATAGATTATCTTTCTGTCCAGCTATGTCTTATAATGCATTAGCTCCAGCTGAACAAACATAAAAAGAATAATAAAAGTACTCATATTTATAGTGTAGTATTGGTGTTATTGTGTGAATATATTCAATTTAAGTTGACAGACCATTCCCTCTAGAAAGGTTTCAACTGAGTGATGCAGGTGATGCTATTCTTCTACCCCCACTAAAAGAGAGAGAAAGAGTGTGTGTGTTGGTGTGTGTGTGTGTGTATGCATATTTAATGAGTACATATTGAGTGCCAGAGACACTTCTAAGCACTGTGACTTGGAGATACAGTAGAAAAGAAAACAAAATTCTTAACTTTCGAAGAAGTCCATCAATGAACAAACATATAGAGTATGTCATGGAGTAGATAAGTGCTAGGAAGAAAAATAGAGCAGAGTAAAGAGGATGGGTAGTGGTAGAAGTGTGGGAGGAGTATTTTGAGTGGTTCTCTTGGTTAAGGTGACATTTGAGCCTAGAGCTGAAGTTTGGGAGGAAATTGGGAGTGTGGATATCTGGGGAAAAGTGTTACAAGCAGAGAGAGGAAAGCCCACAACCCTGAGACTAAACTTCATGTTCTCAAGGAATGGCAAGGAAACCTTTGTGTTTGGAGTGGAATGACAGAGGAGAGAATGGTAAGCAATCAAAGATATACCAGGTTAATGGGCTTCCCTGGTGATGCAGTGGTTGAGAGTCCACCTGCTAATGCAGGGGACACAGGTTCGTGCCCCAGTCTGGGAGGATCCCACATACCGCGGAGTGGCTGGGCCCATGAACCATGTCCTCTGAGCCTGCGCGTCCGGAGCCTGTGCTCCACAACAGCAGAGGCCATAGCAGTGAGAGGCCCAAGTACTGCAAAAAAGAAAAAAAAAAAAAAAAAAAGGTATACCAGGTTAAGAATATTTAATTTTATTTTAACAGAGAAAGAAAGCTATTAGAAGCTGGTATTATCAGTGGTTTTTAAATTTCCTTTGGTTCAATATTATAAATTGTTATTTATATTATTTTTTGAAAAAAACTCAAGTAAAATGGACAACTCAATACTGTAATTCCCAAAATATTTGCTGTCATGGATTGTGTCAACAAGGCATCTGAAAAGATAAATTCTGTGATACCTGGCACCACTGATATGTTAACCTATTAACACATTGTTATATAAGATTATTGTCAGATTCCCATTATTGTCAGTTCACAATTTTTCAACACTTTAGGATGGTAGAAGGACACCAAAGGAATATTATGAAGTAAGATCCATAGAAGTTGAGTGACTTGCCCACACTGAAAAAGTCAATTAATTCTGCTCTTCGGTTTTTCTTAATAGTGTTTACTCCATTTCAAAAACTTAAGTTTCTGAAATAAAATCAGACAATATAGAGTATAACAGACAATGGCATGTTGGAGCCAGTGCATATATGATTTCACAATTTTGTGCACCTCTCTTCCCTGCTCCAGGTTCAATGACACCACACTGGCAACTTGAAATCAGCCACAGTGGGAGTATTTATACCATGGAGACTGGCAAATGCTATTATAAAAATCAGGACTCTATTTATTTTTCTTTTTTGGAGAACCTAATTACCATGCACATTTTCATGAAAACAGAACATTTTAATATTAGTCTTATATTGAACTTGCTACATTTTATTGAAAATATGTGCTTTGAGAGGTTAAATTCCAAGAGACAGAGCTGATCTAGTCATCTATGTATCCACCCTAGAATCTAACAAGTGTGTGTTGACTCTAAACACTATTACTTTAATGGAGAAATTTCTGATAAATTATCTTTTAAAATATTATTTTTTTTAATTACAGCATTTTCAATTAAAAATAGTTGGGTCTAATATGTCAAATAGCAGTTTGATTATATTTTATGTTTCTATTTTTTTTCAGGGCGTTATTTTTATATTAGGTAGCCTTGGTCTAATTCTAGACTGCAAAGTGATTAAACACATTCATAGGTTTGGCAGGCAAAGCTTGATTTGTTGAAACTACAGATTATTAAAACACATTTTTTACTAGCCAATGACTATAACTGGAGTAGAACTCCTAAGTGTACAATAATGACATGAGCAAATATGTCAATCTATAGTTATTATCTAAGAAAACACTATCAACAATATAAATACAGTCGAGTTAGCATTAATTTTAAGTTTTTCCTAGAAATGCATAAAAGGTATTTCATTAAGGGTTAAGTTTTATTTTATTTGTAAATGAGTCTAATACTATTTGTTGTCCCTGTTGAGTTGAGGTACTCAATTGTTCCCACTATTTTATTATTATCTAGGAAGATATAAGGTTAGTTTAAGAATCTAAAGTGTATTCAATAATAAATACTCTAAAGACAGAGACTCAGTTTCCCTTCTTTTGCAAATTCATAGTGCCAAAGGGGAGTTTTAATTTATTACTTTTAGTCTTCAACAAATACAAATTGTAAATCATGTTCTTTGAATACTAAAATCATGACTAGGTTTTGTTATATTTAATAGACTTTCTTATTCTTATTTTGGTGAGATGAAGCACTCAACTGGATAGGATGAGATGTATTTCATTATGATATCATCAGAAAACCTTTGTATTAAAACAGATCTCTGAGAGTTACTTTTGTAAACTTTACATTATGCTGATATGGGCAACGGTTTTATAGATTTATGAAAAAATAGCCTTGGTCACAGAAGTAATTTAAAGATTAAAGTATTCAGGGTCTTTGAAGTATCTGATGCCCTGCTTTTATATTTCTGCTGGTTACAATACTGTTAGAAAAGTCAATCTTGCAAAGGTTAATCCAAGATTATACATGCAATTTCTTCATGAGTTCAACCAGAATATTAGGGAAGAACAAAGAAAGAAGCTATTGGAATGAACAGATTGCTCAAAATAAATAGTTTGTAGTTTCTGAGTGAAAGGAAAAAATATTAAAATACCAGTCTGGAAACTACTTTAAAAAAGATGTGGAGCTAGTCTTACTCTATATGGATAGGAAATTGTGGGAAGAGTGTTTTTGGTTTGCTTGCTTGCTTGTTGGTTTAACTAGCTCCAAAGGCAAGAAAAGACAGTAAGTATCAAGTTGACATCAAGCCATTAAATATCTAGAAAGATCAGTTGTGTTAAAAGCTCAGATGTGATGACTGAAGGGATGATTCATATTGCAAAGGTTTAACTAGAATAATGGAGATTACTTGCGTGTCTCCAGTTCCTCACATGGTAGCAAAAAAGGCACTATGAAAGATTTTCTAAATAGTTCCTTTTTCTTCTCCTCATGACTGCCTAAAATATAGCTCTTAAAATGCATGCCAGAAGGGTTTTCACTAGGATCTTTTAGGTTTGAAGGAAGAGACAGTCCTAAGGAAGGATGCAATATTTTTTTTCCTGGTATTCAACTAGTTCTAGGGGTTAGAGTATCTTTCTAATGCTTAGACATTCAGATATCTCTGCTTTTCTGTCTGCTTCTTACCCTTGAATTTTCCATGTAGAGAGCATTTGTTTGGATTTTATCTTCAGCCAAAATTAAATTTCTTATTGGAGTCTTTTAGTATGGACAGTGATTCCTGATTATTGAGACTAACTTGATCACTTAGTTTTGGAAGCCACATCAACTGCCTTTAGAAAGAATTTCTTGGGGTTTCTTTCTTCCTGAGGCACTAGTAAAATTAACAGGCATTTTGAGTCTCCTTGGCCTCTTCAGTAAATTCTACCTAATATCTGTTCTATTTACTATTGCCAGTTATTTTTCTAAAACGTCTAAATAATTTTGTCATGATCCTGAATAAAGGTTCTTATGTTTCCCTATCACCTCCATACAAAGTTTATATGCAATTGTGTGACACGCAAGTCCTTTAATTGTTACAAAATACCCTACGTGAATTGGAATTGTGGAATATGGAGGCAGACAAATCATATAGGTTAATGTATGCTTTCCCACTTAGCTAGCTATTGCAATTCTACTTATTCCTTCCAAAACTCAATGCCCTCAACTATAAAAAGTGAAGATTATACATGATAAGGAATATAGAGTGTCTCCATAGCATAGTGCCTGTTACTAAGCAAGTACCAAAGTAAATGACCAACAAAGATTACTTCCACTTACCCATCTCCTATTTCTCAGAAAATCTCTTCAACCACACAGAGAGCAGAGATCCTGCTAACCATCACCTCTATGTCAGAGCAGCTGTACTGCCCAGCCTCAGGATGCTTTCCAAACTGCAGTCAATGTGAATTATACCCTCTGGAGATGTGAACAGACCATGTCACTTTACATGGTGACCTCACTCATTTTCTAGAGCTTAGGCTTTGCCTTTTGGTGGGTTGAAAGGATAATGAAGCAAGCTGAAATTCTTAGAAGTTGAAAATTTATTTTATATCATTAAAAATTGCTTTCCAAATTATTGCAATTCTTTATTTCTTGTTTAAGTGGTTGCTTCTGCTTTTATCCTCTAACTTCGAATGAATGTTAAAACCATGCTGTGCCTAGAAGGGCTAATTGGTTGTTTTAGCTTATTTGGGCTGGAAGTTTTAAATACAGAGCCTGACAGCAATGAAATTAGGGACAATACTAAACCAGAGTTATATGGACTATAGCTAATGAATGGTATGTATCATGCCCAATTTTTAAATAGTATCTTTTGCATACACTAGATTGGATTGTGCAGTGGGGGTAAAATGAGGGGAGGCTAGAGAAAGTGATGCAAGTTTCTGGGAAAATTTAAGTTGGCAGTGGGTTGGCAATTTTTGTTTCAGGATCTTCCTATTGTCATATTTCCCTTAACAATTAAGCAGTTGCATAAATTCTTGTTATTCTTGTATTCCAATGAATTACATCTCTGAAAACTCATAGAATCTTAATTATTTTTATTAGTTCAATAAATATTCAGCAAATGCTATGCCCCAATCATAGTGACCTTCATTGGGTATGTGGCATGGAGCAAGATGAAGACCTTCTCACCAGGCAGTCATAGCCCAAGGAAGAAGACAGATAATTAAAATAGAGCAGGATAAGTACGGCAGTCAGGGTAAATACAGGGTGCTAGGAAAGTGTGTCTAGTGCTGAAAGATTGTTAGAAATGATTTAGTACAACTCTCTAATTATAATGCAAAACCATGAGTCCGTTGACTGTTGCCTTGGTTTGATTCAAAAGCCCTCTTCAGTGAATCTTGGGTAACCAGTTATCCAGTCTCCTTTGCGAAAAGAAAATTACTTCAGTGAAATGCATTTGGAAAAAGTAAGCTAAAAATATATGGGAAAAAGATTGTCCCCAAAAGGACATATCAAGTATATGTCACAGTTTAGGTAAATATGAATTTTTTTTTCAGTGTGCATGCAGACACTGAGATTTTAGAAATTTCAGCTTGAAGTGCAAAACAAGGCATTTCAATGTTAATGGTAATAATTATAACAGTTCACACGCATGATGCCATATTATCAAAAAGACTCTACTGTTCTAATAAAAAGAGCAAGATTCTAGAGTTCAAATCATGGCACTTCCAGAACTTGAACAACGCGTCTCTCTTAAGCCTCAGAATCCTTGCCTGAAAGGGGGCATAATAATGCTTACATAATTGAGTTGTGGAGAGGATTAAATAAGATAATAATGAAAAAATACATTGTTGAATGCCTGATACATTGAAAGTGCTTAATCAAAGGGAGCTTAAAAGAAATAACTATTTAACTAGTAACCATCAGGTCTTAGAGTTACATAAGAAAATACAGAAAGTAGAGCTTTTCTTTACCTGAAATAAAATTCTGATAGTATTTTCCATTTCCAGCTTGAATTTCACCTTCATGGGGACAAAAGAAATTGGAGCAACTCTCAGCATTCTTGCCATTCGTTGTCCATGTAAAGGCAGCACTGCTCCCCAGGTGCACAGTCACAGAAATGTACCTTCTGGGAAGCATGGACAGCAGGACTCCACTTTCAGATTCCTCATCATTCTTTCCTACCTCCTTCCTGAAAATTGTAATTCATTCTTTTCATCAGAAAGATTCTTTTTATCAGAAAGAGCACACAAAAGCAGTATAGGAAGAGCTTTCTTTTATAGTCAGGGTATGATCCTAACTGTATGTTATTCACTGAAAATTTTCTCCTAATACATATTTAAAGAGTGCTTACCATGGGCTAGGCACTGTTTTAAGCTCTGAAGATACTGGGACAAACAACAGACTTCAGATACCATTACAGAGTTTATGTGGTATTGAAGAATGAAATGTATGGAATTAATAAATAATTAGAACATAATTTGTGATAGTGAGTCATTTTGACAATAATTCGATGACCAGTGCTCTAATTTCACTTTAAGGAAGCTACCAAGGGAACTAGGTAGGAGAAGACTTACTCTGTATATTCATACTGTTAAAGGAAGATGTAAGAGCAGCAACAGAACTTGTTGTCAAACCCAAGTTCAAGCCCGGTGGACAGTGAGGTCAAACAAACAAAAACACCAGAGTTTGGAGCAGAGAAATGTTTATTGCAAGGGCCAAGCAAGGAGTACAGGCTGCTCATGCTCAAAAGACCTGAACTCCCTGATGGATTTCAGGGAAGCATTTTTTTTTTTTTTTGTGATACACGAGCCTCTCACTGTTGTAGCCTCTCCTGTTGTGGAGCACAGGCTCCGGATGTACAGGCTCAACAGCCATGGCTCACGGGCCCAGACACTCCGCGGCATGTGGGATCTTCCCAGACCGGGGCATGAACCTGTATCCCCTGCACTGGCAGGCAGACTCTCAACCACTGTGCCATTAGGAAAGCCCATGTTCACATTCTTTAAATCATTGACTCCTGAGCCAGCCTTTTGTAACTCAGGGGAGGCCTGGGAGACTAACTAAAGCTTTTCTACAAATTAAAAAGCAGGCACAGGACATGGGGGTGAGGGGGTCTGCCCGAGGAAGTCCCAATAGGTTCCTGCTTGGTTACAAATTCAGGACCAAAGCATTTCCTTCCTTCCCTGTTGCAAGTAGATACCTTAGAAACTCCCAAAATGGAAGTGATTTCATATCAAAAAATTCTAATACATTCAAATTTCTAAGTAATGTGATTTATGTTGCATGATATTGGTTTATGACAATGTTGATGTGTGAAAATAATTTGCCATTTTTATGACTGATTTTTTTCCCATTTTTGAGTACATGGCATGTGTCAATTTTATGAGCTTTGTAAATATACATATGTGAAATCTTTGTAAGATTTTCTTAGTCCAATAAAATTAACTTAGAATGCACTTTTATTTGTAAGTCTAATTTAGAAATTTGAGTAAATCTTCTGGTTTCTCCAAATCCAATTCACTCCCTTATTTACTTTGCCTTTTAGAAAGATGGCTTTTAGTGGAAAAAAATAGCTGTCCTGCAAATCTTGCAAATAAATCAACAACTTATCATAGATTTTACATGCATCACAAATTTCCAGAGTTGAATTTTGTGGTAATAATGTCATCCTGAAAAGAACTGCAGCTGTCTGTTCAGGTGTGTTCAATCTCTACTTGATAGGAATAATTACCTTCCACCCTCAGTAGGTAATTGCCTTTTGATTGTGGTCATCAGAGCAATCAAGACAGTGAGAGGTGGAAATCTCGTGTAGGATAGGAGACAAAGGGAAGAATCATGAACAGAAATTTAAAAGGAGAACAAGAAAGAAGAGGTTTAATTTGTTTCTAATATTTTACTCTGCAGTAATAGTTGGAATAGTTGCAGTCATTAAAATCACCATAATGTACAACCTGGGTTAATTAGTTTCAAACCTTTATTTTTTTGAAGTGGAAAACTAAATATTTTTAAGCATTTGATTAGGATCATTAACACATTCATATGAATGACAACTTACTCCCTAATTTAATCTACAAATATTCATTGCACACATATCATATAATGTACTGTTCTATGTGCTTGGGCTACATAGAGATGGGAACAAAATAAAGAATATTTCTGTCCTAACAGAGTTAACATTCTGATGATTGAAAAACAAAGCAAAAGAGATTTGTATTATTTTAGATATTTATAAGCAGAGAGAAATTAGAAGCAAAGAGCATAGAGGAGGTTTTTTTATAAATAGAACAGTGAAGAAGAAATATTTGATAAGTTAACAGTTTTCTTAGGTGAGACTCATCTTGGGGATGTGTTTGCATGCAGAGAAAACAGCAACAGTTTAAAGTGTTTAGAATGTTTAAGGAACTTTAGGATGCCAATGAGTCTAAGAATAGTGTGAGCAAAGGATGAAGTTTAGGTATTTGCAGATTAATTGCGTGCATCTCCCTAAACTTACAACTTGCAAATGTTGGGGAAATATAATTAAAAACAAAATCTCCTTCCATCCCAAGAATCTTCTCCACAAAAGTAGTAGAGAAAGAAAACACTTTTATTATTGAATAAGAATTGAATTAGAATATGATGTTACATCACAGATGATCAGCTAAGTATTTCAAAGACAGAAAGGAATCTCACCACTTATTTAGCTAGTCAATCAATACTACTTATTATATATGTGGTCTCAAACAATAACTAGTCCTCAAGTAAGAAGACTTGGCGACACCTTTTGTCATAAATAGTACATCCTAGCTTTAGCTAGTAATTCAAGTGACCATCTATGTTACCTTCTTGGCTTTATCCAGACCAAAAAAAAAAAAAAAAAAACTTCTTTGTAGGTAGTTTTGCAACTCGGAGCAGGGTACCCACTGAAGTTAGACTCCTACCTCCCACAAAAACTGGTAGATGAGGGCACAATTTTCCTTGATATTTATATTTCAAACAGATGGCTTCCAGGTCCTTGAGAAAACCATTTTTAAATCATAAAGCTGACAAAAGTCTTCTTTTTAAAAAGTTTCTAAAAGATTCACATACATTTCAAAGAGACAGAGAGAGTACTTACAATATCAAGTTTTCTAAGGTAAATGTTCTAACAAAAGTGAAGAGAAGGAAATCTCTTCCCTTATTTTCAATAAGGGGAATTAAGCCTCTTATTTTTAATTGGTAAACAACAATTAAAACATCCCTACACAAGTAATACCTGCATCTGTGCTTTTCAAACTTTAAAGTGCATACAAATTGCTTGGTGATCCTTTTAAAATGCAGATTCTGTTTTAATAGATTTGCTGTGGGGACTGAATGTCAGCCATCATAATACACTCCCTGGTGATGCAAATGCTGCTGGTCAGGGGAACACACTTTGAGAGGCAAGATTAATTGTGGAGCTAAGAGAGGCAGCAAGGGAGCAGTGAATAGGACCAGGGTGTGGGTAGATAGGATCAGTTCATGTAGGGTCTTGTAGATTATCTAAAGGACTTTTAGTTTAAGTGAGATTGAAGCCTTGGAGTATTTAAGCAGAAGAAAGACATGTTCTGGTATAGGTTTTTAAAGACCCAATCTGGCTGCATAATGGAAAATAAACTGTAGGGTGAGAAAGGTATTAGAAAAGACTATTACAATAATCCAAGTGACAGTGGATTGTGGCCAGACCACGTTGATGTGGAGGGGGTGAAATGTAGTATGAGTCTGGATATATGATGTGGGATATGAGAGAAAAAAGGAAGTTGAGGATGCTTATTTAGGGATTTTGGTTTGAGAATCTAAAAAAAAAAATGTGCCATTTATTTCTGCCATGGAGAAAACATAAGCACAGGGAGCAAATTTGGAGGAAAAAATCAAGAGATATACAATGGGAAGGTGGATACAGGATTTGGGGACTCTGTATTTTGTCTCTAGATACTATCAGCAGCTCAGACACAGAAAAGAGTAACTTGGTAGAAAATTTAACCAAAGTCGGGGTTTTGTTAGAGGAGAGAAGGAAGGGATATATTGAGAATATATGCAAGGGAGTGTTTATGCAAAGAGCTATACTAATTTGGGTGAGGTCAGAATGAGAACAGGAGAGGGAGAGAGTGAGTGGAAAGCTGCCAGGGTCAATAGATTACAGGTTTTTTCTTTCCGTATTAGAATGAGTGAGCCAGAAAATAGAAAGTGGAGGTTGAAGAGTGGGGTGTGTAAAATTGCTATGATGAAGTGAATGAAGTTCTTGGTAATGATGTGATGCAATATGTAATACCATGTGATTTCTTAGTAAGTAGCTAGATTATTAGCAGAAAGAAGGCTGTCGAACTGAGAGGAAAGGTTATTGGTATAATTGCTATCTTGATACTGATATCACCAAAGATGTCCAGATTCCTATGAGAGGGAGGAGACAGTAGCTAGGCATTAAAATCAAAGAATAAATGTAGTGACTCTAGAGGTAAAAAGATCAGGAAGTTTAGCTGGTGGTGTAGATTGATGGCCTGATCTTCATTCAAAACTGGGCTGTTTAGAGAGAAAAGAAGGCTAACCTTCTGGAAGCAGCAATGAGGAACAAAGAGGATATTTATCTCACCTCCCAGCCTGCAGAGTGCTATAGAGAGAACATGACCACTGAGAATGCAACAGAGAAAGCATGGAGAAAACCAGGCTTTATTTAGAACAAAAAGCTGAAGGGGATGCTAAGCAAAGAGGTTGAAAATATAGTAATCTTGCTAATAACTGACTGATTTAAAAGACACAGAGGAAAGTTGATAATTGTGATTTTCCTTATACTTTATTTGCTAAAGTGGAAATGTGAATGTGTGTGTGCACGTGCGCACATGCACATTATCCTTTTTTTTTTAGTTGTCATGTCTTTATTCTCCTTTAATATAGAAAAATTTCTATAATTTTTTTTTTAATCTTTCTTGGCATTTTTGAAGAGTCAAAGGTCATTTTCTTTTAGAATGTTACAACAAAAAATCAAATCTGTATAAGAAAATATACTCGGAGAGCTGTCCTTCCCATCCCTATCCTTTTTACGATATTCCTACTTATCCCTATAGGTACTATTTTCATTATTTTCTGATGCATTCTTCCGGTGTTTCTTTTAGCAAAAATAAGAACAAATAGATATAGATAGATGATTGATAGATGTAGATATATTTCCTCTTTTTCATATACAGAAGGCATTGTCCTATGCATACACTATTTTGCACTTCACTTTTTTTTTTTTCACTCAGTCCCATGTAATTAATTTTTTTTTATCTTGATCATTGTTAGTACTTTTATGAATTCATCAGTTTTCCATTAGAGTTCTGAAAATGCTTATTGATTCACTTCAGCAGTATAGTCAGTTACTAGAAACCTGTACTGGTCAGAGTCTTTTCCATTAATTCCTTGAAGAACCTTTTATAGGAACATTTTTGCAAAAGCATCAGAGTACACCCAGAACAGTCTGTAAATGACAAAAGACTTAAAAATAACTACGGTTAAAGATTTGATGACAGTTCATAATAATGCAATTGACAAGGAAATTTAGTTATTTCAGAGATAGACATTTTAAAGTAATAACTAGAATTATGACATATAACAATATACCAGAACATATAAGATTTTTAGAAATTTCATGTAATGCCTGAAACATTTATATTAACATATTTCCATACAAATAACCCAAAGAAAGTTTAGTATTAGTTGTTTTTTTGTTTGTTTTTTTATACTGCAGGTTATTATTAGTCATCAATTTTGTACACATCAGTGTATACATGTCAATCCCAATCGCCCAGTTCAGTGCACCACCATCCCCACCCCACTGCGGTTTTCCCTGCTTGGTGTCCATATGTTTGTTCTCTACATCTGTGTCTCACCTTCTGCCCTGCAAACCAGTTCATCTGTACCATTTTTCTAGGTTGCACATATATGCGTTAATATATGATATTTGTTTTTCTCTTTCTGACTTACTTTACTCTGTATGACAGTCTCTAGATCCATCCACGTCTCAACAAATGACTCAATTTCATTCCTTTTTATGGCTGAGTAATATTCCATTGTATATATGTACCACACCTCCTTTATCCATTCATCTGTCGTTGGGCATTTAGGTTGCTTCCATGAACTTCTATTGTAAATAGTGCTGCAGTGAACATTGGGGAGCATGTGTCTTTTTGAATTATGGTTTTCTATGGGTACATGCCCAGTAGTGGGATTGCTGGATCATATGGTAATTCTATTTTTAGTTTTTTAAGGGACCTCCATACTGTTCTCCATAGTGGCTGTATCAATTTACATTCCCACCAACAGTGCAAAAGTGTTCTCTTTTCTCCACACCCTCTCTAGCATTTGTTGTTTGTGGATTTTCTGATGATGCACATTCTAACTGGTGTGAGATGATACCTCATTGTAGTTTTGATTTGCATTTCTCTAATAATTAGTGATGTTGAACAGATTTTCATGTGCTTCTTGGCCATCTGTATGTCTGATTTGCAGAAATGTCTACTTAGGTCTTCTGCCCATTTTTGGATTGGGTTGATTTTTTTTAATATTAAGCTGCATGAGCTGTTTATATATTTTGGAGATTAATCCTTTGTCCGTTGATTCGTTTGTAAATATTTTCTCCCATTCTGAGGGTTGTCTTTTTGTATTGTTTATGGTTTCCTTTGCTGTGCAAAAGCTTTGACATTTCATTAGGACCCATTTGTTTATTTTTGTTTTTATTTCCATTACTCTAGGAGGTGGGTCAAAAAAAATCTTACTGTGATTTATATCAAAGAGTGCTCTTCCCATGTTTTCCTCTAAGAGGTTCATAGTGTCCAGTCTTACGTTTAGGTCTCTAATCCATTTTGAGTTTATTTTTGTGTATGGTGTTAGGGAGTGTTCTAATTTCATTCTTTTACATGTAGCTGTCTAGTTTTCCCAGCACCAATTATTGAAGAGACTGTCTTTTCACCATTGTATACATCTTTGCCTCCTTTGTCATAGATTAGTTGACCATAGGTGGTGGGTTTATCTCTGGGCTTTCTATCTTGTTCTATTGATCTGTGTTTCTGTTTTTGTGCCAGTATCATGTGGTCTTGATTACTGTAGCTTTGTAGTATAGTCTGAAGTCAGGGAGTCTGATTCCTCCACCTCTGTTTTATTCCCTCAGGAATGCTTTTTTTGGGGGGGGGTCTTTTCTATCTCCATACAAATTTTAAGATGATTTGTTCTAGTTCCTTAAAAAATACCATTGGTAACTTAATAGGGATTGCATTGAATCTGTAGATTGCTTTGGGTAGTATAGTCATTTTCACAATATTGATTCTTCCAATCCAAGAACATGGTATATCTCTCCATCTGTTGATATCATCTTTAATTTCTTTCATCAGTGCCTTATAGTTTTCTGCATACAGGTCTTTTGTCTCCCTAGGTAGGTTTATTCCTAGGTATTTTATTCTTTTTGTTGCAGTGGTTAATGGGAGTGTTTCCATAATCTCTCTTTCAGATTTTTCATCATTAGTGTATAGGAATGCAAGAGATTTCTGTGCATTAATTTTGTATCCTGCAACATTACCAAATTCATTGATTAGCTCTAGTATTTTTCTCATGGCCTCTTTAGGATTCTCTATGTATAGTATCATGTCATCTGCAAACAGTGACAGTTTTACTTCTTCTTTTCCAATTTGTATTACTTTATTTCTTTTTCTTCTCTGATTGCTGTGGCTAGGACTTCCAAAACTATGTTGAATAATAGTGGTGAGGGTGGACATCCTTGTCTCATTCCTGATTTTATAGGAAATGCTTTCAGTTTTTCACCATTGAGAATGATGTTTGCTGTGGCTTTGTCGTATATGGCCTTCATGATGTTGAGGTAGATTCCCTCTATGCCCACTTTCTGGAGAGTTTTTATCATAAATGGGTGTTGAATTTTGTCAAAAGCTTTTTCTTCATCTATTGAGAGGATCCTTTGATTTTTCTTCTTCAAGTTGTTAATATGGTGTATCACATTGATTGATTTGAGTATATTGAAGAATCCTTGCCTCCGTGAGATAAATCCCACTTGATCATGGTGTATGATCCTTGGTGTAAGTAAGATGTTAAAGTTCCCCACTATTATTATGTTACTCTCAATTTCCTCTCTTAGAGCTGTTAGCATTTGCCTTATGTATTGAGGTGCTCCTATGTTGGGTGCATATATATTTATAATTGTTATATCTTCTTCATGGATTGATCCCTTGGTCAGTATGTAGTGTCCTTTATTGTCTCGTGTAACGTACTTACTTTATTTTAAAGTCTATTTTATCTGATATGATTATTGCTACTCCAGCTTTCTTGTAATTTCCATTTGCATGGAATATCTTTTTCCATCCCTTCAACTTTCAGTCTGAATGAGTCCCTAGGTCTGAAGTGGGTCTCATGTAGACAGCATATAGGTAGGTCTTGTTTTTTTATCCATTCAGCAAGCCTGTGTCTTTTGGTTGGAGCGTTTAATCCATTAACGTTTAAAGTAATTATTGATATGTATTGTCCTATGACCATTATCTTAATTGTTTTGGGTTTGTTTTTGTAGGTCCTTTTCTTCTCTTGTGTTTCCCACTTTGAGAAATTCCTTTAGCATTTGTTGTAGAGCTGGTTTGGTGGTGCTGAACTCTCTTAGCTTTTGCTTGTCTATAAAGCTTTTGATTTCTCCATTGAATCTGAATCAGATCCTTGCCGTATAGGGTAATCTTGGTCATATGTTCTTCCCTTTCATCACTTTAAATATATCATGCCACTCCCTTCTGGCTTGTAGAGTTTCTGCTGAGAAATCAGCTGTTAACCTTATGGGAGTTCCCTAGTATGTTATTTTTCATTTTTCCCTTGCTGCTTTCAATAATTTTTCTTTGCTTTTAATTTTTGCCAATTTGATTACTATGTGTCTCAGCGTGTTTCTCCTTGGGTTTATCCTCTATGGGACTCTCTGGATTTCATGGATTTGGGTGGCTATTTCCTTTCCCATGTTAGGGAAATTTTCTACTATAATCTCTTCAGATATTTTCTCTGGTTGTTTCTCTCTCTCTTCTCCTTCTGGGACCCCTATAATGCGAATGTTGTTGCATGTAATGTTGTCCCAGGGATCTCTTAGGCTGTCTTCATTTCTTTTCTTTCTTTTTTTCTTTATTCTGTTCTGCAGCAGTGAATTCCACCATTCCATCTTCTTGGTCACTTATCTGTTCTTCTGCCTCAGTTATTCTGCTATTGATTCCTTCCAGTGTAGTTTTCATTTCGGTTATTGTATTATTAATCTCTGTTTGTTTGTTCTTTAATTCTAATAGGTCTTTGCTAAACATTTCTTGCATCTTCTCAATCTTTGCCTCCATTCTTTTTCCAAGGTCCTGGATCATCTTCACTATCATTATTTTGAATTCTTTTTCTGGAAGGTTGCCTATCTACAATTCATTTAGTTGTTTTTCTGACGTTTAATCTTGTTCCTTCATCTGGTACATAGCCCTCTGCCTTTTCATTTTTTTTTTTTGCAGTACACGGGCCTCTCGCTGTTGTGGCCTCTTCCGTTGCGGAGCACAGGCTCCGGACACGCAGGCTCAGTGGCCATGGCTCACGGGCCCAGCCGCTCCACGGCATGTGGGATCTTCCCGGACCGGGGCACGAACCCGTGTCCCCTGCATCGGCAGGCAGACTCTCAACCACTGCGCCACCAGGGAAGCTCTGCCTTTTCATTTTGTCTATCTTTCTGTGAATGTGGTTTTTGTTCCACAGGCTGCAGGATTGTAGTTCTTCTTGCTTCTGCTCTCTGCCCTCTGGTGGATGAGGCTATCTAAGAGGCTTGTGTAATTTTCCTGATGGGAGGGCCTTGGGGTGGTTAGAGCTGACTGTTGCTCTGGTGGGCAGAGCTCAGTAAAACTTTAATCTGCTTGACTATTGATGAGTGGGGCTGGGTTCCCTCCCTGTTGGTTGTTTGGCCTGAGGCAACAAAACACTGGAGCCTACCTGGGCTCTTTGCTGGGGCTAATGACAGATGCTGGGAGGGCTCACGCCAAGGAGTACTTCCCAGAACATCTGCTGCCAGTGTCCTTGTCCCCACGGTGAGCCACAGCCACCCCCCAACTCTGCAGGAGACCCTTCAACAGTAGCAGGTAGGTCTGGTTCAGTTTCCCCTGGGGTCACTGCTCCTTCCCCTGGGTCCTGATGCACACACTACTTTGTTTGTGCCCTCCAAGAGTGGAGTCTCTATTTCCCCCAGTCCTGTCGAAGTCCTGCAATCAATTCCCACTAGGCTTCAAAGTCTGATTCTCTAGGAATTTCTGCTAGCATTGCCGGACCCCCAGGTTGGGAAGCCTGACGTGGAACTCAGAACCTTCACCACAGTGGGTGGACTTCTGTGGTACAAGTGTTCTCCAGTCTGAGTCACCAAGCCAGCAGTTACGGGATTTGATTTTACTGTGATTGCACCCTCCTACCCTCTCATTGTGGCTTCTCCTTTGTCTTTGGATGTGGGGTATCTTTTTTGGTCAGTTCCAGTGTCTTCCTGCGATGATTATCCAGGAGCTAGCTGTGATTCTGGAGTTCACACAAGAGGGAGTGAGAGCAGGTCCTTCTACACCGCCATCTTGGTTCCTCCCTGCACATTATACTTTAAAATTCTGATTCCAGATTTCACTATAATCATATGCTTAGTATTAAAGATACGTATTATTTTCTTTTGGATTAATACATGAATGGTATCTTTATGTTAATCTCTAATCTTGCCTGATAGGTTTTGAATTAAAATATTGCTGTATCATATGGTAGCACTATTTTTAGTTTTTAAAGGAACCTCCATACTATTCTCCACAGTGGCTCTACCAATATACATTCCAAAAAACAGGGTAGGAGGGTTCCCTCTTCTCCACACCCTCTCCAGCATTTATTGCTTGTAGATTTTTTTTAAACATATTTATAAGAGTATAATTCCTTTACAGTGGTGTGTTAGTTTCTGCTTTTTAACAAAGTGAATCAGTTATACATATACATATATCCCCATATCTCTTCCCTCTTGCATCTCCCTCCCTCCCACCCTCCCTATCCCACCCCTCTAGGTGGTCACAAAGCACCGAGCTGATCTCCCTGTGCTATGCGGCTGCTTCCCCTAGATCTCTATTTTACATTTTGTAGTGTATATATGTCCATGGCATGGTCTCACGTTGTCCCAGCTTACCCTTCTCCCTCCCTGTATCCTCAAGACCATTCTCTAGTAGGTCTGCATCTTTTTTTTTTTTTAACACCTTTACTGGAGTATAATTGCTTTACAATGGTGTTAGTTTCTGCTTTATAACAAAGTGAATCAATTATACATATACATATGTTCCCATATCTCCTCCCTCTTGCGTCTCCCTCCCTCCCACCCTCCCCATCCCACCCATCCAAGTGATCACAAAGAACTGAGCTGATCTCCCTGTGCTATGCAGCTGCTTCCCACTAGCTATCTATTTTACGTTTGGTAGTGTACATATGTCCATGCCACTCTCTCACTTTATCACAGCTTACCCTTCCCCATCCCCATATCCTCAAGTCCGTTCTCTAGTAGGTCTGTGTCTTTATTCCTGTCCTGCCCCCAGGCCCTTCACGACACTTCTTTTTCTCTTAGAGTCCATATATATGTGTTAGCATACGGTGTTTGTCTTTCTCTTTCTGACTTACTTCACTCTGTATGACAGACTCTAGGTCCATCCACCTCACTACAAATAACTCCATTTCTTTTCTTTTTATGGTTGAGTAATATTCCATTGTATATATGTGCCACATCTTCTTTATTCATTCATCCGATGATGGACACTTAGGTTGTTTCCATCTCCTGG
>RJWK010036110.1:0-21877 GCA_004363435.1 Platanista minor | reverse complement strand
TGATACAATTTCAATTTTCTTAAATTTTCCAAGGCTTGATTTGTGACCCAAGATATGACCTATCCTGGAGAATGTTCCATGCACACTTGAGAAAAATGTGTATTCTGTTGTTTTTGGATGGAATGTCCTATAAATATCAATTAAGTCCATCTTGTTTAATGTATCATTTAAAGCTTGTGTTTCCTTATTTAGTTTCATTCTGGATGATCTATCCATTGGTGAAAGTGGGGTGTTAAAGTCGTCTACTCTGAATGTGTTACTGTCAATTTCCCCTTTTATGGCTGTTAGTATTTGCCTTATGTATTGAGGTGCTCCTGTGTTGGGTGCATATTTACAATTGCTATATCTTCTTCTTGGATTGACGCCTTGATCATTATGTAGTGTCGTTCTTTGTCTCTTGTAATAGTCTTTATTTTAAAGTCTATTTTGTCTGATATGAGAATTGCTACTCCAGCTTTCTTTTGGTTTCCATTTGCATGAAATATCTTTTTCCATCCCCTTACTTTCAGTCTGTATGTGTCTCTAGGTCTGAAGTGGGTCTCTTGTAGACAACATATATATGGGTCTTATTTTTGTATCCATTCAGCGAGTCTGTGTCTTTTGGTGGGAGCATTTAATCTGTTTACATTTAAGGTGATTATCGATATGTATGTTCCTATTCCCATTTTCTTAATTGTTTTGGGTTTGTTATTGTAGGTCTTTTCCTTCTTTTGTGTTTCTTGCCTAGAGAAGTTCCTTTAGCATTTGTTGTAAAGCTGGTTTGGTGGTGCTGAACTCTCTCAGCTTTAGCTTGTCTGTACAGGTTTTAATTTCTCCATCAAATCTGAATGAGATCCTTGCTGGGTAGAGTAATCTTGGTTGCAGGTTTTTCTCCTTCATCACTATAAATATGTCCTGCCAGGTCCTTCTGGCTTGAAGAGTTTCTGCTGAAACATCAGCTGTTAACCTTATGGGGATTCCCTTGTGTGTTATTTGTTGTTTTTCCCTTGCTGCTTTTAATATGTTTTCTTTGTGTTTTTTTTTTGATAGTTTGATTAGTATGTGTCTTGGTGTATTTCTCCTTGGATTTTTCCTGTATGGGACTCTCTGTGCTTCCTGGACTTGATTAACAATTCCCTTTCCCATATTAGGAAGTTTTCAACTATAATCTCTTCAAATATTTTCTCAGTCCCTTTCGTTTTCTCTTCTTCTTCTGGAATCCCTATAATTCGAATGTTGGTGCATTTAATGTTGTCCCAGAAGTCTCTGAGACTGTCCTCAATTCTTTTCATTCTTTTTTCTTTATTCTGCTCTGCAGTAGTTATTTCCACTATTTTATCTTCCACGTCACTTATCCGTTCTTCTGCCTCAGTTATTCTGCTATTGATCCCATCTAGAGCATTTTTAATTTCATTTATTGTGTTGTTCATTGTTGCTTGTTTCATCTTTAGTTCTTCTAGGTCCTTGTTAATTCTCTTTCCAAGGTTTTGGATCATCTTTACTATCATTATTCTGATTTCTTTTTCAGATAGACTGACTATTTCCTCTTCATTTGTTAGGTCTGATGGGTTTTTATCTTGCTCCTTCATCTGCTGTGTGTTTTTCTGTCTTCTCATTTTGCTTATCTTACTGTGTTTGGGGTCTCCTTTTTTTCTGGCTTCAGGTTCGTAGTTCCCATTGTTTTTGATGTCTGTCCCCAGTGGCTAAATTTGGATCAGTGGACTGTGTAGGCTTCCTGGTGGAGGAGACTAGTGCCTGTGTTCTGATGGATGAGGCTATATCTTGTCTTTCTGGTGGGCATGTCCATGTCTGGTGGTGTGTTTTGGGGTGTCTGTGGCCTTATTATGATTTTAGGCAGCCTCTCTGTTAATGGGTAGGGTTGTGTTCCTGTCCTGCTTGTTTGGCATAGGGTGTCCAGCACTGTAGCTTGCTGGTCATTGAGTGAAGCTGGGTGCTGGTGTTGAGATGGAGATCTCTGGGAGATTTTCACCGTTTGATATTATGTGGGGTTGGGAGGTCTCTTGTGGCCAGTGTCCTGAATTTGGCTCTCCCACCTCAGAGGCAGAGCGCTGACTCCTGGCTGCAGCACCAAGAGCCTTTCATCCACATGACTCAGAATAAAAGGGAGAAAAAGTAGATAGAAAGAAAGAAAGAAAGAAAGGAAGGAAGAAAGGAAGAAATAGGATAAAATAGAATAATGTTAGATAAAATAAAACAAGGTTATTAAATTATAAAATAGTTATTAAGATAGAAAATGTTTTTAAAAGGTTAAAAAAAAAAAAAAAACCGGACAGATAGAACCCTAAGACAAATGGTGAAAGCAAAGCTATAAAGACAACATCTCACACAGAAGAATACACATACACACTCATAAAAAGAGGAAAAGGGGAAAAAAAAAATAATTCTTGCTCTCAAAGTCCACCTCCTGTATTTGGGATGATTCGTTGTCTATTCATGTATTCCACAGATGCAGGGTACATCAAGTTGATTGTGGAGATTTAATCCGCTGCTCCTAAGGCTGCTGGGAGAGATTTCCCTTTCTCTTCTTTGTTTGCACAGCTGCCAGGGCTCAGCTTTGGATTTGGCCCGCCTCTGCGTGTAGGTCGCTGGAGTGCATCTTTTCTTTGCTCAGACAGGACAGGGTTAAAGGAGCAGCTAACTCGGGGGCTCTGGCTCACTCAGGCCGTGGGGAGGGAGGGGCACCGAGCGCGAGGTGAGCCTGCTGCGGCACAGGCCGGCGGGTCGTTGCACCAGCCTGAGGCGCGCTGTGCGTTCTCCCGGGGAGGTTGTCCCTGGATCACGGGACCCTGGCGTTGGCGGGCTGCACAGGCTCCGGGAGGGGAGGTGTGGAGAGTGACCTGTGCTCGCACACAGGCTTCTTGGTGGTGGCAGCAGCAGCCTTAGCGTCTCATGTGCATCTCTGGGGTCCGCGCTGTTAGCTGCGGCTCGCGCCCATCTCTGGAGCTCCTTTAAGCAGCGCTCTTAATCCCCTCTCCTCCCACACCAGGAAACAAAGAGGGAAGAAAAAGTCTCTTGCCTCTTTGGCAGGTCCAGACTTTTCTCCGGACTCCCTCCCTGCTAGTGGTGGTGCACTAACTCCCTGCAGGCTGTGTTCATGCCACCAACCCCAGTCCTCTCCCTGCGCTCCAACCGAAGCCTGAGCCTCAGCTCCCAGCCCCGCCCGCCCCGGCGGGGGAGCCGACAAGCCTCTCGGGCTGGTGAGTGCCGGTCGGCGCCGATCCTCCGTGTGGGAATCTGTCTGCTTTGCCCTCCGCGCCCCTGTTGCTGTGCTCTCCTCCACGGCTCCAGAGCTTCTCCCCTCCGCCACCCGCAGTCTCCACCCGCGTAGGTGCTTCGAGTGTGTGGAAACCTTTCCTCCTTCACAGCTCCCTCCCACTGGTGCCGGTCCCGTCCCTATCCTTCTGTCTCTGTTTTTTCTTTTTTCGTTTGCCCTATCCAGGTACGTGGGGAGTTTCTTGCCTCTTGGGAGGTCTGAGGTCTTCTGCCAGCGTTCAGTAGGTTTTCTATAGGAGTTGTTCCACGTATAGATGTATTTCTGGTCCCCTCTTTGTTTTGACACTGCCCTTCTGTCATTTATGATTCTCACGCTACTGTAATTGAGCTTTTAAAAAGTGTATTACCTTTTTTCTTCTCCTTTTATTTTTTTTGAGAAAGTGGTCTTTACATTTATTAGGAGGAAAAATTCCGAAGATCACCAGTGTAATACGATGCTGATAATGCTGATGAAAATTTTGGTACCAATACCAACATTCATCTAGTCTTAAAATGTTCCAGGCACTGTTATGAATTTTATATGTATTAATTCTTTACTCACTATGACAACCCCGTGAGTGTGGTGATATTTTTAATCTTCATTTTTCAGGTAAGGAAAGGAAGGCTCAGAGGGAACACAGGAGCACACAGAACTAGTAGATGGGACACCAGGATGGCAACCTAGGCTACTAGTTTCAGAATCATACTCCTAACTTCTGGAATGCCATGGTTTTGATTTTAATTTGTTTCGATCACTGACATAAAGGACATTTCTCTAGCCTATGCTCTTGCTCAACTGGGTATTTAGGAAACCTTGCGGCAAACCAAAATTTTACAGAAGATCAGAGGGGTGAGGAACTTCGTTAAGTATATGTTTTTCTTTATTCATGGTTCTACACTGTTTAGGACTTAGGCTGTCTGGGTTTTTGATGAAGGGTTGTGGAAGGGAAGTGGAATTTGTCCTCTATGAAAAGTACATGTTGTCATTTCTATGGTAAGTGTTCAAAAGTGTTGGAAAATAAAGCAGAATGAGCACCAGTAAATTTGAAATCAATTAATTAATCAATCTGGATAATTAGGCCAGAGTTTCATTTTTCTGATTTATCCAAGTTGGTTAAGTGTGGTCTAAATTCCCCTTTAATAAGTGACTGAATCATTTTGTGTAAATCTGGGCCCTGTGCGTTGTTATAGAGAAATGTCAGCCCAGCCTTCTGCATTGTTCAAGTCAGCCTCTCGTAGCTGTGGAGGTCAACCAAATTAACGTTTACTGAATTCTCAGTAAGGTTTGGGGCGGAGGATGCACAAATGAATAAGACACTTTTCATACCTAAAGCAATAACTCACTGGCTAGCCAGGAAAGATAATAACCAATAACAGTAAATTTGTTGTGATAAGTGCTATATAATATGGAAGAGGAACACAGATGAGAGATCAATACTTCCCCCTTGGGGTCAGAATGCTACAGAGAGGTTCAAATGCTTCAAAACACTCTTATCTTCTATAAATGACCTGAAAAAGAAATCATTCATTCAACACATGTTTATTGAATCTTATTATTGTGGAGACGTGTCAAAATAAAACAAAACACAGCACAAACAGATCCTAATTTCATGGAATTTGTAATCTAGTGGAGGAAGTTTAGCAATGAATATAGGGCTAGGTGATTAAGAGGTATAAGCTATTATGTATAAAATAAGCTACAAGAATATATTGTACAACACAGGGAATATAGACAATATTATATAACAACTATAAATTCAGTATAACCTTTAAAAAATGAATAAAGTAAGAGTGCTAGATGCCAACATTGGGTGTTCATTAATATTTCTGTCAAAATATTCATATACATTTAAGCAAAGTTTTGAAAGAGTATATGTATAAATGTGATAAAACATGGTAAAATTCTATTTGAGGTAATAGAGCAAAATATTAAGCATAACTTTGCAAGAATAGCTATAAGAATCTGTCCATTTATATGTCCATAAGTCCATCTGATTTCTGTGATGCATTAAAAATAAGTTGTGAATTTCAAAAAAAGAAATGAGTTAAATAATTATTGAATATTACAATTACTGGTTTATATGCTAGGAAGTACATGATATTTTAAGGTATAAAATAGGAGGATTGGAACAGGTCAAGGCAGGAAAGTATGGGAGAGGAGAGTGTTCCAGGCAGAGGAAAAGGCATGTGTCAAGTTTGCTACTGTGGTGGTAGGAACGTGGTACTTAGGGGAGAATGAAAGGAGGCCAGTGTGGCTGCAGCTTCTGGAGTAAGTGGGAGAGAGTGTTGGAATATGAGTCTGAAGTATGGGCAGGGCGATGCCTTGCACAGGCTGTAGGCCATGTTAGACATTTGGGTCTCTATCTTATGATAAATGAATGCCATTTAAAGGTTTATAAAGAGATTGGAAAAAAAATATATCCCTCTCACCATAAGGTGTCTTTGACTGCAATATGGAGAAAAGATTTGAGAGGTACCCTGCAGTATTGAAGCTATTGTATTAGTTCAGCTCAGAGATGATGGCTGATTCTATTCTAATGCTGAATGTGGAAATGGAGAGAGGGGGCAGATTAGAGAAATAGGTATTCAGGAAGTCAAGTAGACAGAACATGATAAGAGATGGAGGAAAAAAGATGGGACAAAGATGACCTTGAATTTCTGGTGTATGTAACCAGATAAAAGGTGTGGCCATTTCTGAGACTGGGAAATATGGAGAAAAGTCAGGTTTGGAGGGGATGGTGATGAGTTTAGTTTTAGGAATTTGAGTTTAGGTGACTTTGAGTCATCAAGATGTCACCAAATAGAGTATCGCATGGGATTGACCTTACATGGAGGACAGATATCTCCTCTACTGTAATGAAAGAGTAGAAGGGTAGGCAGGGAGGAGATATGGTAGATTTGTATATTTGGTATATTCTCATTGGGAAAGGAGCAAGTGGGCAGCCTGGGTAGAGAAGGTTTGGGATCATTGATGATGAATATTTTCTGAGGAGTATTGAGGACTCATTAATTATAGTATATCACTCAACTCTATTTTGTGACTTTTAGCAACAGCTCTCCATTGACTCATGAGATCGTCAGTGCAGTGAAAGGCAGGAGGTCAAGGGGGTTTGTGTATTTCCCATGTCATCTAAGGTGTTTTGGAGGAAGTAATAAAAGGAGAGGGCTGATGCAAAAGTAGAAGGAATTGAAGTCAAATGAAGTCAAAGAACAGTTGAAATAGTTGTAGTTAAACCTGAAATGTGCAAATAAAGTGGGTGATGGTTAGAGAGAACATGGCTTAATCGGTAAATTACAGGTGATCACTTGGTGCAGAGAATGACCAATGGAGTGAGTGAATAAAGTAGGGTAGAAAAGACGGTCATGGGAGATGAAGGGGATAGGAAATTGAGAGTCCAGTCTGCTGGATAGTCTTCCAAACACAGGCTGAATTAAACCATGATGACCATAGGTCTTAGGTTGAAATGGAAGAGTGCCAGCCAACTGCTCTCATTTTTGATAATAAAGAAATACAGGCCAGCAGATTTGTCAGTGACATCAGCAAACAGGGATGAAGGCAGCATAATGAAAAGGCAAGACATTCAAGGAGTTGGGCATTTGAGAGGATGGAGGATAAATTGGAAGCATTCTAACTCTTCTACTCCCCTCATCTTGCCTCCACCAGAATCGATCCCTGAGAAAAAGCAATAACAAATGTAAACATTCTCATCTTTTTTTTTTTTTTTTTTTTTTTTTTTTTCGGTACTCGGGCCACTCACTAGCGGCCTCTCCCGTTGCGGAGCACAGGCTCCAGACGCGCAGGCTCAGCGGCCATGGCTCACGGGCCCAGCCGCTCCACGGCATGTGGGATCTTCCCGGACCGGGGCACGAACCCGTGTCCGCTGCATTGGCAGGCGGACTCTCAACCACTGCACCACCAGGGAAGCCCAACATTCTCATCTTTGAAGTATTTCAAGAAAAAAAAATTTCCATGATATTTTATTCTAAAAGACAGACAGAAGTAATTTAATGTTAGTTCTCAGAAGACTAGTGTCATATCAGTGAACCCATGGGACTGAGGAAAAGCCCTGGATGGAAAGCATAACTTTTGGATTTTATGTTAAACTGAAATTTGGAAGTGGGCTATTTTTGCCTGGAGTGTCATTCTTTTCTTATCCAAGTATACCAGTTCTTTAAAGTTCCATTAAAATTCCACCTCAACAGTTTTCTGATCCTCAAAAATCTCTGCGTACATATGGGACACTCCCTACCCACTACTACAGCTTATCCTTTATGCTTGTTTTTTATTTTGTTACATAAGAACCTGAAGGTCGATCCACATTATGAAAGAAAGAACCCACCCATGCCAAACGTTGCTATTCATGGAGCTTTTTTTTGTATTGCTGGTGGATATTTTAAGTAGTTTGATATCTGAATAATAGAGTAAAAGATATATTTCAAAATAAAGAAAAGATAAAACGTAAAGACAGACAAGAAGGGAGCAACACAGATAGCTATGGATTGCACATAATTATAACTCTCATTTACTGAGTTAACTGCTTGGCAGGCATTGTTCTAAGCAATCTCCATATTCACAATGGTCCTTTGAAATGAGTACAATTTTTAGCTTCATTCAGATGAAGAAACTGAAGCCTAGGACACAGTTATTAAAAGTGGCAGGACCAGAATGTGAGCTGAAGAAATCTGACTCTAGATGCAATGCTGTTCTGCTGTCCAGTTAGGTAGAGAGGCAGAAGAGGAACAGAGAAACAGAGGAACTACCCAGAGAAAGCACGGGAAAGAGAATCACAGAGAGAAAAATAGGGCAGAAGAGGCAGAGAACAAAATAGAGACCCAGAACATAACAGTAGAACGTGTTGGAAGACTAATAGGTTCTTGAGGTAGAGAACTTGGATTAACACGAGGATTAAATCATATAGCTGAAGGAGCTTAGCCCGTATTGCTTAGTGTATTGTAAGAAAGTACTCAATGAATTCCCATTTTAGTCCTTTCTTTCTGAATTTTCTGATAGGTGAATTATTCTTGCCATACTAAGCCCATTTTCTTTCTTGAGGAGAAATCTCCTGCCCTCATCTGTGTTGCAGTGCTGAGAACTACAGACACAGAATGCTGATGCAGAGGGGAAATGTCCATCCAACTCAAATTCCTTCTGGTCAATGTGTGTGTGCGTGTGCGTGTGTGCGTGTGTTGACATGGGATTGAGGGTTATATCTCCATTCCTCTGGTTATGAAATTTCCTTTCTCAGGTAAGAATACACTGGATGGATAGAAATATCCTCCTCTCCTTATTCCTGTGTGTCATTGCTATTCTGCCTCAACACAGAACTCATTTAGGGACAGACATGTTATTGACCAATATTCTTTGAACTCTGCATCTGCTTTTATGCTTTTTGAATATATCAGTAGGGAGGTAAAGAGGAAAAAAAATTTTTTTTTTAAATGTGAGCTCAGTAGATTTTGAAGCAAGTCATTTCTTATTGTTTCATAAAACCTGTAGAATAGGACTTAAAACCTGGTCACCAACTTTAACTTTTCACCCAGTGAAGACTTTTCTCTCTGTAACATTTTGGATAAGTCTGATAATGTTCTGGGTTGATAGGACATGTAAAAGTCGTGTGAGCCAGCCTCCCACATGAGGTTCAGTTCCTGAGTGTCTACTTGAAAACTTCACATGAAGAGAAGTTTTCTATTTTGTGAAACATTCATATCATTAATAAGAGTTCCAGTTCAAATCCAAAAATTTGAAGAATCTGAAGGAATTTCAACAGTCATCAAGTATTACCTACCCTTTTCATAAGGCCTCTGATATTCAACAGCATTCTACTTGAATTCCTTCAGCAGCAAACAGGACGTGTACTATTATGTAGACAAGCCTAATTTTACAAATTTATTTAATTAATTTATTTTTATTAGAGTCAAATCTCTGAAAACTGTTCTTTTGACCTCCTTCTACAGGTAAAAAT
The DNA here is from genome assembly GCA_004363435.1 of Platanista minor. NCBI lineage: Eukaryota > Metazoa > Chordata > Mammalia > Artiodactyla > Platanistidae > Platanista > Platanista minor. The sequence goes on along the minus strand of RJWK010036110.1, from coordinate 12,662 downwards.
ATCTTCTCTGTAGACCATGTGTAACCAATTTCATCAACCATCCCTCTTGCAATATGATTTCAAGATATCTATCTAAATTGCCCTTCTCTGTTTTAGGTAAGATATAGGAAAAAAATTGGCACAATACTTCAGGTGTGGCTGATAAGTACCAAATAAGAACACTGGGAAGAGAGTCAATGCTTATCTATTTACCAGCTTCCAAACCATCACTTAGTCAATTTGCTGGGCCCCAATTCAGCTAAAAAAATCTAGAATCTCACTATTAAATCTGTTAATCTGGATACCCAAGGTTTTGAAACACTGCCAAAATATGTGTGATTAATTTGTTTGGCTGTTGATGTTTTGCACATTTGTTTTCATTTTGTATCCATTGAAACTGTAGATTGACATAATTATGGTTAACCAAAAGTCTTGGATCTTTTATTTTTAAATTCACTCTTTCTTAGATAATTACAAAAAATTTCACTCTCTTTAATGTACAGTTCCATGAGTTTTCACAAACATGTGCAGTCAGGTAACCACCAACCCAAGGTGTAAAACAGTCCACCAATATTCCCCTATGTCACTTTGTAGTGAACTCCCTACCCCTCACTTCCACAGCTCTGAACAACTGCTGAAGTAGTCTTTTTCTATAATTTCTAAAATTTCATGAGAATAGAACATATAGTATGTAGCTTGTGTCCATGTCTTGGCACTTATGAATAAAGCTACTATAAACGTTGTTTACAGGCTTTGTGTGAGCGTATGATTTTATTTCTTTATAGTAAGTACTATAGAGCAGTGTGGCATTGATAGATCATGTGGTAAAAATATGTGTAACTGAGTAAGAAACTGCCAAATTATTTTCCAAAGTGACTGGTTCATTTTACATTCCTACCAGCAACATGTGGAGAGATATTCCATGTATTCTCCCACTATCATTTTCAAGTCTGTGAGATCAATAGTTATGGTCCTCTTTTATTCTACTTTTGGTTATTTATGTCTTCTCGTTTTTATTTGGTTAGGTTGGCTGAAGGTTAATGCATTTTATTCATATTTTCAAAGAAACAGCTTTTAGTTTTGTTGATTTTCTCTACTTTGATTTCTTCTCACTTTTTTTTTTTCTGCTAGCTTTAGATTTAGTTTGTTCTTTTTCTAATTTCATAAGGTGGAAGCTTACATATTGCATCTTAGATCTTTCTTTTTTCTGTTATAAGCATTTGATACCATACATTTCTCCATAAGTGTTTCTTTTGATAACTTGTATTTTTATAACATGTACTTTTATTTTCATTAATTTCAAAATATTTAAAAATTTCTCTTGAAATTTCTTCTTTGACTCATGAATTATTTAGAGTTCTGATCGATATTCATATCCATAGGAATTTTACAGTTATCTTTCTGTTACTAATTTCTTGTTTGAATCTGTTGTGGTCTGATAATATACTTTGTCTGATTTCCATTATTTGGCATTTGTTAATGAATGCTTTATGGCCAAGAATGTGGTCTACTTTGGTAAATGTTTTATATGCACTTGAGAAGTTTGTGTATTCTGCTATCCTTATAGTGTTCTAGAAATGTCAATTAGATCAAGTGTTGTTCAGGTCATCTATATCCTTATGAGTTTTCTGCCTACTTGATTTACCCATTGCTGAGAAAAGAGTGTTGAGTCTACAAATATAAACATTGATTTCTCTATTTTTCCTGTAAGTTATGTCATTTTTGCCTCATGTATTTTGAAATACTGTTGTTAGGTGCATACATGTTTAGGAGAATTGATCACTTTTTCATTATGTAATATCCTTCCTTTATCCCTGATCTTTTTTTTAATTATTTTTTTTTAATTGGGGTATTGTTGCTTGACAATGTTGTGTTAGTTTCTGCTGTACAATGAAGTAAATCAGTTATCACAGCTACTCCTACTTTCTTCTGATTAATGTTAGCATGGGGGCTTCCCTGGTGGTGCAGTGGTTGAGAGTCTGCCTGCCGATGCAGGGGACATGGGTTCGTGCCCCGGTCCGGGAAGATCCCACATGCCGCGGAGCGGCTGGGCCTGTGAGCCATGGCCGCTGAGCCTGCGCATCCGGAGCCTGTGCTCCGCAATGGGAGAGGCCACTACAGTGAGAGGCCCGCGTACAGAAAAAAAAAAAAAAAATGTTAACATAGTAGTTCTCTCAGTCCCTTTACTTTTAACTTATTTGAATCATTATATTTAAAGTTAGACTCATGTAGATAGCTTACAGTAAGGTTTTAATTTTTCATCCATTTAGATTATCTCTTTATTTTAACTGGTGTATTTAGACAATTCAAATTTAAAATGATTATTGATATAGTTAGGTTAAAATTTATCCTAAAAATAAAATTTATAACTGTTTTTTATTTATTGCGTGTGTTCTTTGTTTCTTTTTTGTCCTTACACCCTTGTCTTTTTTCTGCATACTATGGTTTTATGCAAACATTTTATATGATTCCAATTTATCTCCTCTCTTGACAATTATTTATACTTAATTTCTTTTAACTTTTAAGTTGGTCCCTATAGTTTGTAATATATATTTTTAACTAATCTAATTCTACCCTCAAATGATACTATTTCACATCACATGAAGTGAAGTACATTATAAAAAACTATTACAAATTCTCTCTTCCATTTCTTACAAACTTGCTGTTATTTATTTCTTTGCCCATGTGCTATAAATACCCAAAGACATTGTTATTATTATTCTCCTAAACAACAGTTACCTTTGAGATCAGTTAAGAAAAAGAAGCACAAAAAATGAACATTATTTTTCTCCAGCATGAATTTTTTTAAAAAAATTTCTTATGGGGCAGCTCTACTGATATTGAATTCCTCAGTTCTTGGTTGCCAAAGAAAGAAAGTCTTTGTATATCCTTCACTGTTGCAGGATAATTTTGTGGGATATTAAATTCTAGGTTGGCAGGGTTTTTCTTTTTTTCTCCTTTCAACAATTTAAAGATTTCACTGAACTTTCTTTCTGCTTGCATGGTTTCTGATAAGACGTTGCTCTAATATGTTGTCTGATTCCTATGCAGGTAAGGTTTTATGCGTCCCCTCTGGCTTCCTTGGGGTTTTCACTTTGGTTTTCTGAGTTTAATGATATGTCAAGGTATCCATTTTTTAAAAATCCTTCTTGGTATTCTCTGAGCCTCTTAGTTCTGTGGTTTGGTGTCTGTCATTATTATTTTTAACTCTTGGCTCTTATGTCTTTAAGTAATTTTTTTGTCCCACTGTTTCATTTCTTTCTCATAATCCAGTTTCATGTATGACAAACCTTTTAATATTATTCCATAATTCCTAGATATTCTATAATGTTTATTTTATACTTTATTTTTCTCTTCTTGTTTCATTTTGGGAGGTTTCTATTGACCTATCTTCAAGTTAAATGATTCTTCTCATAGCTGTGTCAATTATTCTGAAAATCCAATTGATGGAATTCTTCATTTTTGTTCATGTATATGTGTTTAATTTCTAACGTTTATTTTTATTCTTTCTTAGAGTTGTCATCTCACTTTTTATAATACCCATCTAGTCTTACATTTTGTCTATTTTTCCATTAAATTCTTTAATGTCTTAATCATGGTTATTTTAAAATTCTCCATCTGATAATGTCAGTGTCTGTGTCCTACCTGAATCTGGTTCTGATAATTGCTTTGTCTCTTCTGACTGTTTTTTTCTTCCCTTTTGGCATGCCTTATGACTTTTTGTTGAAAATGATAAGGTAGTAATACTACCTCTGGTAAATAGGCCTTTAGTATGAGGATTTATGTTAATCTAGCTAGGAAATGGATTATTCTTAATGTTTGTTGTACTTATAGACGTCAGAGTATTCTAATTCCTCCAATGTCTTTGTTTTATCTCCTCTTGGCTTTGTGCCTTCTTTGAAAACACAGGAGAGAAGAGATTAATATTTCCCAGAGAATCTGATTTGATGAAAATTCAGTGACATCTGTTTACTTTTTTTATTGCTTATATTCTATGTATCATTACATCAACATCTGAGGTTGCTCTTATCCATAACTATAGTCCAGTGGTTCTCAACTTTGGCTTCACATTGTAATCACCAGAGGAGCTTTTTAAACACTGCTTTCCAGAATCCCACCCTCAAAGTTCCTGCCTGGATATTCAGATTCTTAAAAGCCTCCCAGATAATTTTTTGACAAGCTGAGAACAGTTGAGTACCACAGTTATAGTGTTTGTTTGTTTTTTTTTTTTCCCATGCCTTACTTGTGATCTTTGCTAATCTTAGATCCTTCTATTTTAGTGTAATGGCATTCCTTTGCACCCTCAAATTTCAGTTTAAAGTATTCTTGTCTAAGTTAGCAAATCACTTACCAAACATTGTTGTTCTTACTGGTTTTTTGTTTTTTTGTTTTTTTGTTTTTTTTCTGAGATGTTCTCTATTTTGATGTTAGGAAGTAGTATCTAAGGGTCCAGAAAACTAAATTTATAACAAACCAACTAGATTTCAATACAGAACTTTCTAAAGAATTAACTATATCAGAATTATGTCAAGAGTGTGTTTCTAGTTCATCTTCTTAGAACATTATCAAATATATTAATGAAATCCCAGTTTACCTCTTAAATTCTATAATTTACATAAAATTCTCACACTGTATAGATTGAGTGAGAATAAATATTTAGTTTCTTGGAATTCTTAAGAAACGAAGAAAGCCACATAGTTCTCTTCACAGATTGTAGTATATCAAGGTACATGGACACAGATATTAAGCAGAGTGTTCAATGCAGCCAAGGGTAAAATTTACAACAACAACAAATTTTAGTCATTTGTGCCATTTTACCAATGGCATAAAAATAATTCTCAGAAAGTTTCCATCTGGAAGGAAAAGTGTTTCCATATGACACTCTTACCTATGTTATCATAAGTTCTGCTGCAGGTCATCATGAGTCCTGATTGATTATGTAAATCATCACCAGAAAAACATTGTAAGGTAAACATGCATTGAAAAATAATGAAATTGGAATTTAAAAGTAATAATATAATTACCTGTGTTGGCTAATACACCTACTGTAATAATAGCTAGGTTCAAGAATAATAATAAAAGTGTATATGTCATTATATTTATTTGTTTCTGTGAGGAGAGACATACCAAAGTTTCATCTTTGTATACATTGATTGAGGAAACTGAAAGAGCTTATCTAGCAGAGAATACTATTCATATTAAATTTAACAACTTTTAAAATCTTCAACATAACACTAAAACAAATGTGTGTGAACACTTGTTTATATTTACTTCTGGGTTTCTCACTTGTATTTGGCTACTAGTGATAGTAATGGGAGATATTTTATTTGACTTTATAAACATTCACTTGACTTTTCTTCTTGGATAGAAAAACTCCTAGGTTTGAGATCATCAGAAACAATGATCATTCAGATGATAAGCCCTTACTTATGATACCGTAACTCAAAAATAGCAATGTACAATAAGGCAACAATATATTGGAAGTTCATGTAATTTCGGATGAGGTGAAGAAGGGTTTATTTGCAAGCTCTTTGGGCTCATTTACTTTCAGTGCCCCTTCATCAGTTTCAGTTGGTTTGTCATCTCTAGTGCAGTGAAATGGCAGTCTATCTAATTTAACCTGCAGTGCTCAGTTCATTTAACTAGGTCAATGGCTGGTTATGGCAGAAGTTGTTGTTTTTTTTTTCCTTTAATTTTTTTCTTTTTTTTTCTTTTTTTGTTCTTTTTAATTTTCACTGAAATTGAGCTAGTCAGCTAGTAAGAAGAAAATATGTCTCATAGAAAAAGTGTTCTTTATCAATCCCCAGGCAGATTCAGACAATAGAGTAAGTTTTTTGGAAGTATCATTTGTCTTAGGCCATGAAAATGTTTTCCTAAGGAAGACATCAGATCTTCCAGGGAGTCACCTATCACTCAGTGAAACAAGAAGTCATGGTTAATTGTTAACAGCAGTAAATGCTGAGGATTGAAAATAGATGAGGACTTTCTTTTATCATTTTATGTACTACTGTATTGCTTGAACTTTTAAACAATGAGACTTATTTCATTTAAAATATAAAATACAACAGAAAAGAGAACTCAGGATAGATATGGCTGTGATGGTTCTGTACAATGAAATATTGATCCAGTGAAGGCATGAATGAATGAAATTGAAGGGAATGGTATTGAAGGGGAACACATATATTCAGCTTTTGTCACGTTCCACCATTTCTGAACACCTGTGAGCAATGCTGAATCATTCATTTCCTTCCTTTTACTTATTTGTGTTTCTTTCCTTTGTTACTCCTTTTATTTACTAAGGGAAATTCACATAACATAAAAGTAATCATTTTAAAGTGAACAATTTAGTGCCATTTAGCACATTCATAATGTTGTGCAACCACCACCTCTATCAATTTTCCAAACATTTTCATCACCCTAAAAGAAAACCCCATGAAAAATAGGCAGGTACTCCCCTTCCTCCTTCTGTCCAGCTCTTGAAAACCACCAATCTGCTTCTTGTTTCCCTGAATTTATCAATTATATCTATTACTTATAAATTCAATGATACAATAGGTGACCCTTTGTGTCTTTAACTTAGCATAATGCTTCCAAGGTTCCTGAATGTTGTAACACATATCAGTGCTTCATTTATTTTGTGGTTGAATAATATTTCATTGTGTGGATATACCACAATTTGTTTGGTTGTTTCCATCTTTCGTCAAGTGGGCATAGCACTGCTATGGACATCGATGTTCAAGGATTTGTCTGAATATCTGTTTTCAATTCTTTTGGGTATATTTCCTGTAGTGGAATTACTGGGTCATATAATAATTCTATATTTAACATTTTGAGGAACCACCAAACTGTTTTCTACAGTGTGTTATTCATTTTTGATCCCTCATTTTTGCTCTTCCATTTTTCTCTTCTCTTCTCCTTACCAGAGGTACTCTGCCCTTCCTAAGGGAGACAGCTGGAATGTTGTAGAGAGAGCACCTGCCTCTTCCTAACAATGAAATTCAGCAAGCCATTTCCATCTCTAAGCTTCAGTTTCTTTATCCGGTAATATAGGAAGCTCTAGAATGGAAGAGAGCATTTACATCACAGAGTGATGCAAAGACTAAATTCTATAACGTATGTTAAAGGGCTTGGACATTGAACACATTTGATACTTCCTGAAACATGCATTGAGCAGAGTCAAATAACTCTATAAGATATGGGAGAGCATTTTTCAGTCTCTTGAACACCTCTCCCGACCTCAGTCTACAATAGAAGTCGACATCTGTTAAAACACAATCATGTAATTACAGTCATATTCAAATTTAGTTAAGAAAGAAAAAGATGAAGAAGAATGAAACATCAGTTTAGGAGTTATGCTTTACGCAACTTTATTGCTTCTAAGAACTAACAACATTAGTGATTTAGTTGACACCCTCTCTCTGTCCTCAGCTTCTACCACTGTCCCCCAGGCTCATTCTTCCTTAGTGACCCTGCCCTTCCTACTCTACCTCCAGGACTCACGTGTACCCCGATACATCCTTTGCATTTCTTCTTTCTGGAATGCCTCATCTGTAGACATCAATATAACTAGTTTCAGAGTACTTTCAAGTCGACGCTTAATTGGTACCTGAACAGAATTTTCTCTGAACACCTTATATCAAATAATTCCCCTACTTTACTGCTAATTTCTATTCCTTTGATTCTACTTTATCTTTTTTCTTTGTCATAGCTCTGGTCATCTTCTGCAGTATTATATGTTCATTTATTTATTTGCTTATTCTGTGTCTTTCCCCACTAGAATATAAGTTTATGAGAGCAAGTCTTTATTTGTTCACTACTCTTCACCCAGCACCAAAAATAAGACTTGATACATAGTGGGTGTCTCAATAAATATTTGTGCAAAAATGACCATTAATAAAATTAATAATACAAAATATTAAATTGTTTCCTCAGAAACATTTCACTCATTATGCAAAAGTAAATTACTCATTGACGCCATATTAAAACTTTTACCAAATTCCCCCTTATCTCCCAATGAAATATGAAAGATTTAAATGTAGAATATGTGTTTATGTAGGTTATAAACTCCCACAAGGCTGAGATTCTGTCCTTTTACATTTGTTATAGGAAATAGCCTATTATGAGTGCTGAATTAACATGGATCATGATTGATTTAAAATGCATGGTGTTTTGCACTGGTATTCAGCCAACATTTATATTCAATTAAATAATCATTACAGTTGCCGGCATTTGTGCATTATACTAATGGCAAGAGCTATACTTGCAAAGGCTGGATTTGATTCTGGGATGATATAGGTGCCATCCAAAATCTGGGTAAGATGCAGAAATTTTAAATTCTGTCCTCATAAATTAGTTTGTGCAGAATGGAGGGTCAATTCACACAAGCACCTAATTTTAAAATCTCCTTTGCACATAAAAGAAAACAAAGGAACTCTTTGTTTCTACTGAGTTTGAAGGATAATTTGGAGAACAGGTTTGCATTAAATTTAACTGTAAAATGTGTCACTTTTCCTTATAGTTGAATCTGCAGGCAGCATATCATTCTGTAGCTGATTCACCTGATTTGCCAGGTGTCCTTACCCACCATATGTATAAATATTTGTCTAAATTCTTCCTTTTTTACCATTCTGTTTTTGTGTATATTAAAAAAAAACAGAGGCAATTTGCTAGGGGAGAGCAACTTTCCCAGTTTTCTTTTGACTGTTGATGACTTGGGTCTCTCTGAATAGTCCCTCTTGTATTTGGCTGGTAGGAGACAAATTTCCCTGAGCTAAAAGCAGGCTCAGTGCATTGGAATAGAAAAGACCAAGATAACCTATTAGCTTTCCAAGTGTCTCAAGTTGCATATATGTGTGAGCATCTTCTCAACATATCTGTTTCTCTGGGAATCATCTCACATTCACATTTTTTATGTGGTGACAAGGTGACTGGCTTTGAAGTCAGACAGACTTGGATTCGAAGATCACCTTTTCCACTCTATGGTTTTGAGATCTTGAGCAATTTGCTTGATCTCTCTGAACCTCAGCCTGCTCATCTGTGAAATGTGTGGACTTGCAGAGCAGAGAGGCCATGCCCTCCTTCCTTCAGATCCATGCTCAAAGGATCCCTTCTCAGAGAGACCTTCCCTGACCACCCCATGCAAATGCACACCCCTGTCTCCCTGCATGGAAAGTGGCATCTAATCCATCATGGAGGCAGAGTTTATAAACTCACCTTTGTCTTGGCAGAGCTAAGAGAAGGCTGGGACTCCAGAGCCAGGTTGGTTAATCACAGGATTAATGAAATTAGAGGACAATGGCCCAATCTGGACATATATATTCTTGAAAACAAGAGTTCTCCGTTTGTAAAGGACTTAGGAGAAAAGTGAAAAAAAACACCCAACAAGCAAGCAAACCAACAAAAACAGAATGAACTCAATAGAAGTAAGAAAGTTGAGTCTTATCAACTAACATTCAGATAAAATCTCTAAATATTTCCTGATCCACTGTTTATTTTTTTGCAAGGAAGGAAAGAATCTTACCAACCATATTATTTATTATTTTTGTCACTGAATTTGTTTTCATATAGATTTGTCTGGAAGCCATTTGGCATAGTAGAAAATGGCACTAAAGGAGCAGTTAAAAATGAATTTATTTCCCCCTTCTGTCAATTAGCTGAATGAAATTAGGAGCGTTTATAAGTCATGTCCTTGAAAAAAAATCTTGTTTCATTTTTTAATCTTTATTATTATTTGAGAGAGATAGATTGATGTTTAGTCTGTTTCATCTCTTAGGTCTCCAAAAATTCTTGACTTCTCTGATGATTTGGGCCTAGAGAGTTGGAAAAAAAATTCCAAAGAGGATATCGTTGGTCCTCAGGCAGCTTGATCTTTTTAATGTAAACATGATAGATGAGTTCTTTGGACCTTTCATGAGGTCACTATGACAGTTCCCCTAAAAATGTGTATTTTAATGTTGAATTACATCTTCAAGTGAAATGAAAATATCTGTAGAGGCAAATCTTTTTTTTTTTTTTTTTAAATCATGGCTTCATTGTATATTATTTTGTATGGACTTCAAAATCAGTATTTCTGAGTCTCAGTTTTCTCATCTGTAAATTAGGCATACTAATGTCCAACTTTAAGGCTTATAGGTAAGGTTGAATTAACTAACGTATCTAATATATCTGGCCCGAAGCATCTGCACTATTTTGTGCTATATAATTTTTAAAAGGAATAATGGAAGCTGAAAGAACTTAGATTACATTACATAGTATTTAGGTTTCCTACAGATTTCAGGCTCTTGATTACTTGTGAGATACAACTTTATTATCTTATTTAACTCATAAAACACATTTACACGTGTTCAAGTTCTAGAAGCCTTAATAGTAAAATATGAATAACATAACCTTGTAGGAAAGTGAAACACCACATTAGAACGCTTCCTGTATTGCTTAACTGCCAAGAAAGATTTTCCAGTTATCTTTTGGGGGAGTGGTTTAAATATCCTAATGTCTGTATAGAAAGAGAAACTTTCCTTTTATTCATTTCAGTAGCCTAATATTCTCAAGCTTAATGTGCATGAAAATTTCTCTTAGATTGTACATGGGAGCTTTAAGGGATTCTCAACTGTAGTTTTCACCTTCTATGCTTATTTCAGAATTTAATGCTCTTGTTAAGATGTAACGTTATATCTAAATAGTTACAGCAAATAATTCCAAGCAGAACAGCTTCAATGCCACGTGAATAGGTGTTTGGCATATTTTAAAGAGTTTTTTGGCACAGACTTCAGTTAGCATCAGTCCTGATTGACATTAGGTTCATTTGACTTTCCACTTGCCCAAGTTGGCTTTTTCTGTTATTAACTCCTTCCTCAGTCTTGTTCACCCTTTCGTCCCAGTTCTAGTAAAGGCTTCCCCTTCTTTTCTGCCTTCGTCCAATGCCTTATCTTAATAACCTTCACCATTTCCTAGAGTCTTGTCTGGAATTTGCAGCTACCCATTGGTCCAAGGACTGCCCTGTCTACTTACGGTCCCTGTCACCCAGGTCCTGACCAGCTGGACTTAACTCCATCCACTGTCAGTTTCTAAGACTCTGCATATTTCTGTCTCTAGATTCTCTGTTGATCCATTTATTCTGCTGAAATGTCTCTGAGGTCACGAACTTCCTGCCAGGCATACACACACAGGCACCTCTATACCAGATACTCAAGAGAAAAGGAGACGTCCTGGGAATGCTTTAATTCTCCCAGTAGATTCATCTTTACAGTAATTTTACTTATAAGTGGAGTAAGGGAACCCTACTAAAGAGCTTTGCAAAAGAGTAAACATCTGACGGTTTCAGTAATTCAGCTCTCTCTCTAACAGTAACATGAGTGACTTAAAGCAGCCAAATTCTAAAAAAATATATATTTGACTCTGATTCTCCTAAATCCATCTGTTCAAACTGGCTGTAATACAGCTAGCTGCATATAGTTTTAAATTGGTGCACATTAGGACATGTAGCTTTATGGCTAGAAGTAGAGATGATACTAATGAAAAGAATTATGCACAATTTCTCAGAGCTCCTTTGATACAGTAATCTGGGCTCCCAGGGTGGGAAAGTCATAATCAAAAAGATCTGTGGGAAATCTAACTTCAGGTTAGAACTCAAACAACACCCAAACACTTCCATTTTTCAAAAGTCTCAAACAGGGTAGATAGAGGCTGTTACCTTTATAAAGACTAACTAAGATGCATTGGTTAAAATTCTTTAGTTTCTTTCTGTTTTCACATTAGGGGTCTTCCTTTGCCAAGTTGAAAAAAGTAAATGAATCCTCTGGAGCTGAAACAGAAACATTTGGTCTTCTGTAATCCTCAGTTCTTAACCTAACGTGGCAGCTCATAGGAAGAGTGTCGGATTTGCAGTCCTCATTACTCTAAGTTGCCTCCCATGTGTATGTATGTAACAGTCAGGAGCGAATGTGCACTGACAACCCATCTTCTCTGTTCCATGGTTCTAAACATCCTTACTGTGTGTGGAGTTTTATCCTGTGTCTTTTGGTAGACTACATATGGGTGCCTAAGTAGTTGCTGCCAGAGTGGAAAATAGTCTCTTCTGAGAATATCCCTAATGGGTTTGAGACAAACATGAAACAATGGCACCAAAATGTTTTGTGAAACGTGTGGTAACATGAGTATAGTTGAACACTGCTTCTTGAAGGCCACATTTACTGAGACTGTGAAACCCAAAAGCAAAGGACACCACTATGTATGTCACATCAAAAAACTCGAATAATTTTGTAAGAAAGAGAAACACAACCAAGGAATGTTCTCACTAACAATTACTCAAATGAGAATTGAGTACACTTGTTTATTCTCACTTTGAAAAATTCTTATGGTGTTTGTGTGTATGTCTACACATGTGTACACATACAGATACATGTGCACATACATATACATATGCATCACAGGGCACTGTTATCAACAGGGCAAATGGCAAATTGGTCAATGCTTGTTGAACTGAAAATAATACCACATATAACTGACCTATTGTAACAAACATTTTCTCGTTTTACTCTAATTGTGATTGGTGGAGGGATTTTAATAAAATTGACGTCACTCGTAGTAGAGAAGAAAATCTCCCTAATCTAGAGTGTTGGCAGTAGGTGAGGGATTTATTTATTATTTATTGCAGAAGGATTGAGACTCTTTGTTAATTACATCCT
>RJWK010036109.1:0-21876 GCA_004363435.1 Platanista minor | reverse complement strand
GTTAAACATTTCTTGCATCTTCTCGATCTTTGCCTCCATTCCTTTTCGAGGTCCTGGATCATCTTCACTATCATTATTCTGAATTGTTTCTCTGGAAGGTTGCCTATCTCCACTTCATTTAGTTGTTTTTCTGGGGTTTTATCTTGTTCCTTCATCTGGTACATAGCCCTCTGCCTTTTCATTTTGTCTGTCTTTCTGTTAGTGTGTTTTTTGTTCCACAGGCTGCGGGATTGTAGTTCTTGCTTCTGCTGTCTTAGTTTGTTCTTTTTTTTTATGGCTGTAGTATTCCATTGTATATCTGTACCACTTTTTTTGTACCACATCTTCTTTGTCCATTCATCTGTCAGTGGACATTTAGGTTGTTTCCATGTATTGGCTATTGTGAATAGTGCTGCTATGAACGTAGGGGGTACATGTATCTGCTTGAATTATAGTTTTGTCTGGATATATGCCCTGTAGTGGGATTGCTGGATCATTTGGCAAGTCTATTTTTAGCTTTTTGAGGAACCTCCATACTGTTTTTCATAGTGGCTGTACCAACTTACATTCTCAACAACAGTGTAGGAGGGTTCTCTTTTCTCTACATTCTCTCCAGCATTTATTATTTTTAGACTTTTTAATGATGGCCATTCTGACTGGTTTGAGGTGGTACTTCATTGTAGTTTTGATTTGAATTTCTCTAATAATTAGCAATGTTGAACATCTTTTTATATGCTTGTTATTGGCCTGTAATTCTTTTGTAGTGTGTTTTTCTCAGTTTGGTATCAGGATCATGGTGGCCTCGTAGAATGAATTTGGGAATGTTCTCTCCTCGTCAGTTTTTAGGATGGTTTGAGAAGACTAGGTATTTGCTCTTCTTTATATATTTGATAGAATTTCCCTGTGAAGCCATCTATCTGGTCCGCTGGGAGTTTTTTGATTATGAATTCAATTTCACTACTAGTGACCAGTCTATTCACATTGTCTATTTTTTTCTGATTCAGTCTTAGAAGATTGTGTGGTTCTAGGATATTTTATCCACTTTTAGGTTGTCCAGTTTGTTGCTGTATAACTGTTCTTATGATTTTTCGTACCTCTGTGATATCAGTTGTAATTTCTCTTTCATTTTGCTGTATAACTGTTCTTATGATTTTTCGTACTTCTGTGATATCAGTTGTAATTTCTCCTCTTTCATTTCTTATTTTGTTTGAGTCCTCTCTCTTTTTCTTAATGAGCCTGGATAAAGGTTTATCAATTTTGTTTGTCTTTTAAAAAAAACCCCAGCTCTTGTTTTAATTGATTATTATGTTGTTTTTTGGTCTCTGTTTTATTCATTTCTTCTCTGATGTTTATTATTTCTTTTTTCTGCTGACTTTGGGCTTTGTTCTTTAATTCTTTTGGACAGTAAATTAGGTTATTTATTTGAGATTTTTCTTTGTTTTTGAGGTAGGCCTTTATTGCTATAAACTTCCCTCTCAGAACCACTTTTCAGTGTCACATAGATTTTTGAAAGTTGTGCTTTTATTTTTATTTCTACAGATGTTTTCTGATTTTCTCTTTTATTTCTTTGTTGACCCTTTGTTTTTATAATAGGATATTGTTTAGTCTCCATATGTTTTCGTTTTTTCCATTTTTCTTCCTGTAATTGAATCCTAGTTTCATACTTTTGTTGTCAGAAAAAATGCTTGATGTTAATTTCTGTTTTCTAAATTTGTTAAGACTTGTTTTGTGGCCTAGGCTGTGATCTATCCTGGAGAATGTTTCACATGCACTTGAACAGAATGTATATTGTGCTCTTTTTGGATGGTACGTTCTGTAGGTATCTATTAAGGCCAACTGGTCGAATGTGTCATTTAAGACAACTGTTTCCTTATTGATTTTCTTTCTGTATGATATGTCCCTTGATGTAAGTAGGGTGTTATAGTTTTCTACTATTATTCTATTGTCAATTTCTCCTTTTTCTGTCTGTTAATATTTGCTTTCCATATTTAGGTGTACCTATATTGGGTGCATATATATTAATGAATGTTATATTCTCTTTTTGAATTGATCACTATATCATTATATAATGCCCTTCTCTGTCTTTTTTACACTTTCTTCTAAAGTCTAATTTGTAAGATATGAGTATCGCTACCAGCTTTCTTATCATTTTCATTTCCATGAAATATCTCCTTCCGTCTCCTCACTTTTATTCTGTGTGTCTTTCACTCTAAAGAGAGTCTCTTGCCCATAGATGTTTTTTATCCAGTCATCCACTTTATGTATTTTGATTGGAACATTTAGTCCATTGACATTTAAAGTAATTACACATAGGTATGTACTTAACTGCCATTTTGTTACTTGTTTTCTGGTTGTTTTTGTCATTCTATATTCTTTTCTTCTTCTTTTAGTTTCTTCCCTTGTGGTTTGATGATTTTCCTTAGTGGTATGCTTGTGTTACTTCCTCCCTATTTTTTGTGTATCTATTGTAGGATTTTGATTTGTGGTTACCTTGGGGTTCATATATGTTGACCTATATATCTACTTATTTTAAACTGGTAGTCATTTAAGTTCAAATGCATTATTTAAAAATCTATATGTTTTTACTCCTCTCCCCCACATTTTGTGGGTTTTTTTTTTTTTTTTTTTTTTGGCCACACTGAGTGACATGTGGGATCATAATTCCATGACCAGGGATCAAACCTGTGCCCCCAGTCTTAACCACTGGACTGCCAGGGAAGTCGCCACATGTTGTGTTTTTGATGTCATATTTACATCTTCATGTTTATCCCTTAGCTGTTTATTGTAGTTATAGTTGACTTTCTAATTTTTGTCTTTTAATCTTGTACTAACTTATGTAAGAAGCTGATCCATAGCCTTTACTATATATTTGCCTTTACTAGTGGGATTTTTCCTTTCCAATAAATTTTTACATCTTGTTGTAGCCTTTTTTTTCCACTTGAAGAAGACCTTTTAAGACTTCTTTTAGGGTGGTTTAAGTATTGATTAACTCTTTTAGTTTTTCCTTATCTGCGAAGTTCTTTATCGCTCTTTTAATTCTGAATGATAATGTTGCTGGGTAGAGTATCCTAGGTTGTAGATTTTGCCCTTTCAGCACTTTAAATATGTCATGCCATTCCCTTCTGGCCTGCAAAGTTTCTGCGGAAAAATCAGCTGATAGATTTATGGGTGTTCCTTTATATATGAGTCTGGTTTTTTCTTGCTGCCTTTAAATTATCTCTTTGTCTTTAACTTTTACCATTTTAATTATGGTACATTTTGGTGTGTGTCTCTTTCAGTTCATCTTGTTTGGGACATTCTCTGCTTACTGTACCTGGATATCTGTTTCCTTCTGCAGGTTCAGGAAGTTTTCAGCCATAATTTCATCAAATACATTTTTGACACTTTTCTCTCTCTTTTCTCCTTCTGGAGCCCCTATAATGCAAATGTTAGTATGCTTGATGTTGTCCTAGAAGTCCCTTAAAGTGTTCTCATTTTTTAATTTTCTTTCTCTGTTCTGATTGGATGATTTCCATTATTCTCTCTTCTAGATCTCTTATGCATTCTTCTGTATCACTTAGTCTGCTGTTAAGTCTTTCTAGTGTGTTTTTCATTTCAGTTGTTGTAGTCTTCATCTCTGACTGTTTATTTTTTATATTTTCTACTTCTTTGTTAAAATTCTTACTGTGTTCATCTATGCTTTTCCTTAGTTCATTTAGCATTCTTTTAACAAATGCCTTGAACTCTTTCTGGTAAATTATTTATCTCTGTTTCATTAGTGATTTTTCAGGTTTCTTTATTTTCATCATTTATTCATTTCAAACAAATTCCTGTGTATTTGCATTTTGCGTAACATTCTTTGTCTCTATGAAATTAGGTGAAACAGTTACCTGTCTTGGTCTTGGAGGGTTGTACTTGTGTGGGAGCATCTCTGTGCAGTCAGTCTGCCTAATGGCTTTGGCAGGAGAGCTGGATCTGAAGTGAGCATTGGTCATGTCTTCTTCCCCCAGAGTGTGCTGACTGGTATCACCTTGGTGGTAGGTGGGGATGGAGATGGAGAGGGTGGAGGCAGAGCCAGATATGATCTGGGGCTGCTTCTATGCTCAGTGGTCATCACTGCCCTATTAGGAGCGGTGTCTGGTCCCAAGGTCTGGAGCCAAATCCCCGAGGGTGGGGTCTGAGCTACCTCCTTTCCCTCTAAGTGTGTGCTCTTCACCCTCCTGACAATGGCACCTTTGCACCAGTGGAGATCCATGCTGGAGCAAGAGTGTCTGAGTGGTGCCTGATGTAGGCCAGTGTGTATGCTGGTGCTGTCCCAGCACACCAGTCAGAGCTCCAGTCTGGACTGATTTGCCATCTCCGTGGACACCAGTAATGGCTGCTCCCACGCCATTCAGATGCAGGGCTGGGTCAGAGCTAGCTCTGTCTCCCACAAATGCATACTTTCCTCCGTGACAGCAGCCTTTGACCTAGTGGGAAGCTGTGCTGGAGCTAGAGGTGCCAGAGTGGGTGTTCAGTGTGGGCTAGGGCACGTGTTGGAACAGTTGACCAGAGTCCCAGGCAGTTTCAATCTCCTTCCTCTCTCTTGTTCCTAGGAGTAAGCAAGAGTGTTCACACTCTTCACAAGTGAATTCTAGGTTTGTTATAGCCCAATATGTGTTCAAACGGCTCACTCCCCAGGGAGGATCTCCAAGCCCTTGTAATCCCTCTCTACTTCTGTGTCCCCTCCTAGGGGTGCCAGTTCTGATCTGATCGCTTCTTACCCAACTCCATGTGGATCTTTACAGGCTTGGTTGTATAAGAGTCTTCCTGCCAGTCTTTGGTTTGATTGTAGTGAGAATTGCTCCACGTTTGATATATTTTTGAAGTGTTTATAGAGGGAGGTGAACTAGTAGAAGGTGTCCTTCTATTCCTCCATCTTGATCTCCTCTCTCTGGTCTTGAGCTTCTGATCTTACCAAAGCACGGTGTCTGGTTCATCAGAAGTTCCTGCTCACTCCAGGGCAGGGGAGTGTGTACAGCTTACTACTTAGATTTTATAATTTCATTTTACAATTTTGTGGAATGGGCCAGTGCAAGGGTGACCAGAGCCATATTTTTATGGAGCTGGAATGACAGTTGACAGACAGGTGATGGGTTATGCCTGATGGCTTAGTGCTACAGAAAAATCAGAAGGAAGGTGTGGGTGTGCTAGTGCAGCTGAATGGGACACTGCTGGTGCATAGCCTGAGGTGGGAAGTGGGGCGGCGGGAAGACCTGTGCAAGATGTCTCAGGCAGAGGCCAGCACATGCATGAAGTTGGCACGTCTGAGAAAAGGAGAGAGGACTGGTGTGTAGGGCACCGCCAGCTCACAGAAAGCATCTTTTTGGCTAGCGAAGTGCCAGGTAAATAGGACCAGAATAGGTTAGTATAGAGGCATTTTTCCTATTTCTTCTAGATCCAGTGTTCTGTAAAGACCAGCTGTCTTCAAAGGAAAAACCCAACTTCTCGGCTAGTCTGCAGCTTTTGAGCAAAGCAGGCCCCAGGGACCTTCCTGGTGGTGCACCATCCCCTTTGGTGCCATCATCCCCTCCCATGACTGCTGTGCCCCAAGACATGGCCCCACCAGCTGCCAGTCCTAAGCCAGAGCCAGCAACAGGGGCTGCCATGCAGGCAGGGGTCCCAGGGACCCCTCAGGGGCCGGCCAGTGAGCATAAGATCCCCTGGCTACTAGTGGAGACTCATGATGCCCAGCTTGCTGCACAGGCCCCTGGCACAGGCCGAGGGCCTTGTGCCCCATCTCTGGAGGCCCCATCCCACTCCACGGGTCTGGGGGATCCTGGCTCAGCCAGAGAGCCCAGCACCAGGGGGGAGCCCCTGTTGGCTTTGGCACCTGTGTCTGGTGCCCCTGGCGGGGCCCCTCAGCCCACCCTGGGCCAGCCCCTTCCTCCACTCCCTTCTGTGGTGGGGGCCATCAGCCTGGCCACTCCCCAACTTCCCAGCCCCCCACTGGCACCTACCGCCCCCCCTCAGCCGCCCTCAGCCTTGGAGTCAGATGGGGAAGGGCCACCCCCAAGGATGGGCTTCGTGGACAGCACCATCAAGAGCCTGGATGAGAAGCTGCGGACTCTGCTTTACCAGGAGCATGTGCCCACCTCCTCAGCCTTGGCCGGGACCCCTGTGGAGGCAGGTGACCGAGACTTCACCGCAGAGCCCCCAAGAGGGGACGAACCCCGCACAGAGGCCTCTGGGGGTGACCTGGCCCTGCTGCCCCAGCCTGCGGTGAGTACCACCTCACCCAGAGGCACTGTCCCCAGATGGGGGTCCGGACAGGGGCGGGGACTGACTCTAACCCAGGCCAGTAGGCATCCTGGCCATATAGAGCTGCCTTACCCCAGCCCAGGCCGTCCTGTTCTCGGGGACCCCTGCCTGACCCACCCGTGTGTGTTTTGCTCGAGTGGCCTAGGGAGGAAGAGCCCAGCCTTTGGACTGGAGGAGAGGATTTGCAGTTTTGCTGCAGAGGTGTTAGCAAGTAAGGCTCACAGCTCTTTCCTTTTTGTTTCTTCAGTTGGAAAAGTCAGAAACAGCCCTTGGGTTAGATGTCACGTTGGAGCAGGCCACGTCCTTGCCAGTGACAGGTAACAAGCCGTAGGCGCTACCAGCCTTTCTTACTCTGAAACATTCTGTCTCTTTACCCTTCATCCCCACAGCATCTTGGATGGGACCCAGAAGTGGCAGGAGCTCATCATGATAAAGCCTTAGTTAAAACCCACTGAGTTCTAGCACAAACCATGTATTCACACTCCAGGGAGAGAAAGTCCTCTGTCTGTGGAAATGGGTGAAAGCCCTGTTGACTGCATGTTGGGATATTGTCAGGGCCTGTCTGGCCCCCCAGTGCTCTCAATATGTTCTGGTGGACACCCCTAGCTTCCATTTCTTTAGAAGGTTACAAGATGACTATTTATATTTTGGACAGAGTACAGGGCTGGGGCTGGGGAGTTCCAACAGGTCCGTGGGAGCTGCCAGGCTGGAGCCATCTGTGAAGTTCTGAAACAGGGTTTCCTCTGTGGCTCCTGGGTATTATGCATCTCTGTAGGAACTCTAGCTGTAGTTCTCATTTCATTATCTGAACACCTGTGTTCCAGCCCAAGGGAGTTGGTCTGACCTTCTAAGGTGTTGGTTCCTTCTTGGCCTGGAATTTCTTGGGACATTAGCAAGATAAGGATCCAGCTGACCTTGTAACGGGACCCTGGGTGTGTGTCAGTGGCAGGCACAGCCCCCCAGTTCACAGAGCAAGGGGAGTGGACCGTTGGATTCTGGCCGGACCCCTGGACAGGGCATTCTCTTATAGATGCCACACTTGAGAGGGGTGGGGCAGCTGTAATTGGGGTCAGAAGCTGTAGCATATGATGTTTACCTGGGGAAGATGAGGGTCATGGGGTGAAGCAGGAGTGTGCTGGGGAAGGGAGAAGGCGAGAGGTTGTACCTGAGTGCCTGCTTCATCTCCTTCTGATTTCTGTCTATGAGATATGTACCATGGGCCTCCTTCTGCAGCATCAGTGACTTCAAGTGCTAGAACCTTCCAGAGTACAAAACTCATAGGAGAGATCTAAGGAGACAGATTCTAGTTTGAAAGAGGTGAACTTTTCTGGCAGTCAGAGCTGTTGGTAATGAGCCTCCTATCCCTGGAAGTGTGCAAAGCAAGGTTGGAGGATCCCCTCCACAGGCACGTGGGGAGGAGTGTCATGTGTTGTCTAGGGTTGGGGTTGCATGACAGACAGGTCTAGGTCTTCCCAGGAATCTGTGAGGGGGGCAGCCCCCCAGCCTGGCTGGAGGCTCTGTCAGCCCCTGTCACCACCCCCAATCCCCCACAGCATGTCAGTCCAGCTTGGGCTAACGCACAACCTCAGCTTTCTCTTGCTGTGTGCAGGTCTCAGCTCAGGCCAGACTCCCACACATGAGGTCCTTCTGCTTCTGTTGTTTACTCTTCACAGCAACCTGGGAAGGCTGATCAGAAATATCACCTGTAGATGGGGAACTGAGACAGCCTCAGATGACGGGGACCTTCCCAAGACATTGGAGCAGCAGGGTTAGGAATTAGCCTTATTGATCTGATCTTCCAGGACCTCATAAGACCCTTTTATCATTGGAACATGTCAGGGAGAGAGAAGGTGATGCCATCAGGTGATAGAGATATCAGGTGAGACAGGGTGACATCATCAGGGGTATAGAGAGGACAGGTGAGACAGGTGATAGTCATCAGGTATGTAGAGGGCCTGGCTGCGCCTGAGGGTCTGGAGCAGGGGTCTTCAGGGACCTGAGTGGTGTTGGGCTGATGTTTCCCTGCTTTTCTGGGCTCTAGGGAGTCTCCTGTGAAGTGACAGGGTTAGGATGTCAGTAGTTTTCGTTTTCCTAGCTGCACACACACCTTCTCACTGCCACTCCCTTTCTCTTCTGACTGGCTGCTTTTGGGCCATTCCTGCCCTTGTTCTCTGTACCAGCCTGAGTAATGATTTTGACGTTCCTACAGCAGAATCGTCTTTGAGCAGCATGCTGGGCTGTGAAGGAGGACAGGTGGCCTCAGATTCGCCTGTAGTACCCAGTGTCCCCCAGGTAAGGAGTTTTCTCCAGCGAGATGCTCAGTGGGGTGGCGGGCTTTGCTCTCTGATGGTGTTTGTGTGGAATCTTTTCCTTTCCACTGTTTCCCAAGGACGCCCCTGCTTCTGCCATCCCTGCACGTCTGGAGCCCACAGATTGGACCAGCAGGGTCCCTGGGGAAACCTTGGCCGAGTCCATGCAGAGCTGCCCGGGGACGTTGACTCAGCGTGGCCAGGAGAGCCACCCCCAGACACACAGCACTCTGATCTCGGGATCCCCTCAGAAGTGGCCAGGGCAGCAGGATGGCAGCTCTCCAGCCAAAACTGTGGGCCGGTTCTCAGTGGTCAGCACCCAGGATGAGTGGACTCTGGCCTCCCCCAGTAGCCTGCGGTACTCAGCCCCACCTGACGTGTACTTGGACGAGGCCCCCCGCAGCCCAGACATGAAGCTGGCTGTGCGGCGGGCACAGACGGCCTCCTCCATCGAGGTCGGCATGGGCGAGCCCATGTCCAGTGACTCTGGGGACGAGTGCCCTCGAAGGAGGCCCCCCATGCAGAAGCACACCTCCCTGCCTGGCAGCGGTGGTGGTGTGGCCAGTGACTTTGTGAAGAAGGCCACTGCCTTCCTGCACAGGTCCTCTCGGGCTGGCTCCCCAGGCCTGGAGACACCCAGCAGGATGGGTGTGAAGGTCCCCACCATCAGCGTGACCTCCTTCCACTCCCAGTCCTCCTACATCAGCAGTGACAATGACTCAGAGATCGAGGATGCAGATATCAGGAAGGAGTTGCAGAGTCTTCGAGAGAAGTAGGTCCTGTGGACCAGGTCGGGTCCGGGCCATGGTGTCAGGGAAGTGTCCGGCAGCTGAAGTCCAGGTCCTGCCATGTGCACTTTGAGCTGCCTGGGCCGGGTGACAGGGTACAGACGATGTCCCTGCTGTCAGATCTGGTCCCTGGTCTCTGAGGGCCACACCTCCCCTCATCCTTTGGTCTCACACATAGGCCTTGCTCACACTTCCTCTCTCCCCTTGCAAGTTTTACCTGCCCCTGCTGTGGTTAGGGTCACTGAGGTACAGCTACACCATGAAGTCTCCTTCAGGGCAAGAGGGCCCCACTGTACAGTTACTCAGGTGGGGAGAGGCTGGTGTCTTTGGGAAGGAGTGGCCATGGGCTCTTGGAGTGGGCCCAGAGATGGAGACGTGGGCAGGAGGAGCCCATGCCTCTCTCCCACTATTGGCTCTGCAAGGAGAGCCCCAGCCCCGCCCTCACCTCAGCCCCTGCTCTCCCCTTCCCCTGCCCCAACACTAGTCCTAGCTGCATGCTCCCTGAGGAAGGCCAGCAGGGACCACCCGGCCCTTTCCTGGACTATTCTAGAAACTGCCCTTGCCCACAACCAGTGATTCTCCCCGAGTCTTCATGGCAGCTTCCTACCCACATGACCTGTCAACTTGACTCTATTCCCAGGTATGGTGTTGCTTGTGGGGTCAGCCTGAGCTGGAAGCTCCACTGGCCAGGGCTGAAGCCCTGGGTCCCTGGATGATAACACGTTTTCTGTAGACTTGCTTCTGCAGGCTTCCTCTCCTCTGAGAGGCCTCTTGGGCCTTGTTCCCTCACATGGAGGAAGTAACACTTATTTGCCTGATAAGCTGAGGCAACCCTCCAGTTCTGAGCACTGATTATTTGTTGCTTCACCCATGTTCATGATTAGGGTTTGTGTTGTAAGCATAAATGTGTGAAGTTGTTCATACCGCTCCCCCTACCACTGAAAAACACAGCAACGTTACAAGTCTGGATATCAGAAAACTTGAATCTCCTTAGGTTGGCCTTCATGCAGTTCCCTGTTGCTGGGTGTGTTGATGCCAGAGGCCCCCAGTGATACTCCCACTTGGCTTAGATGTAAACAGAAAGTGATGTTTAAATGCCCCTGTGTCCCCTGTGCATGGCCCATCTGCCCAGGCTATCCTGTGGGCTCCCCGCCCCACTCCTCACACTTGTCCTGCCAGCCCCGGGCTCTCCTGTGGGGGCCTCGTGTTGGAGTCAAGCAGAATGCCCACCTGGCTTCCCTCTTCCCTTCCTTCCTGCAGGCATCTGAAGGAGATCTCGGAGCTACAGAGTCAGCAGAAGCAGGAGATTGAGGCCCTGTACCGCCGCCTAGGCAAGCCGCTGCCCCCCAACCTGGGTCTCTTCCACACGGCACCTCCAGTCGGCCGCCGGAGAAAGACCAGCAAGAGCAAGCTGAAGGCGGGGAAGTTGCTAAACCCCCTGGTGCAGCAGCTCAAGGTCGTGGCCTCCAGCACAGGTTGGCCCAGGGCCCTCCTGGCCACTCTCATTTGTGGGAGCGGGGCAGGCGGGAGGCAGGCACTAGGCCCTGAACAAGCGCTTCTTGAATCTCCTTTCACTGGAGCAGGGAAGCCTTTTCAGGCCTGGGAGAGTTGGGGCCTCCGCCCCTCCTACCGGGAAGGAAGGACTGAGGGGCAGGCTTTCGTGGAGTCCTCAGCCACCTGTGGGTTGCAGTGTGCTCCTCCTTGCAGAATGCTGCCTGGGATGGGGGCTGCTTCCTCTGACTCCGTTTCTCAGGCATATGTCACCCCCTGACAGAGGGGGTCGAACAGCTGCCTTGGTGGGTGGGAGAGGATGGTAAGGCTCCCCCACCCCCAGCCCTTAACCGCAGTGTCCAGGCACTGAGAGTGCACCCTGACCCCAAGCCCCCACACTCTGGGGTGGGGACCCAGCGAGCTGAAATCCCCAAATGCACCAGGTAGGAAGCCAGCAGTGAGTTGACCTTAAGCCCTCCCTCTCCATGTTACAGATAACCTGCAGGGCACACATCTAAGAATTACAAGGATTACACAAAACTACATGAATTCCATGCCAATTCCTAAAGCTAACATGAGACTTATGAGAGTGAGGAAATCCACAGGTCTCCTTTGAGCCTAGGTGTGCATCTCCAGGTGTGCTGTGGTCTTTTCACTGCACTTGCACAACACAGGCTGGCACAGTGTTGGTGATTAGTGGTCACTTTCTTTGATCTTCCTGACACCCCCACATGGGTGACCCAGCCATGCCCCCGTTGCCTGAAGGGACTCAGCTTCCCCAAGGTCACACAGCAAAGAGCAGGGAGGATAGACATGGCCTGAGCTGGCTGGTCTGTCCTGTGGTGCCTCATCGTGCCTGTCACCCCTTCTCCCCCCAACCCAGGTCACTTGTCAGACTGCAGCAGAGCCCCTCCTGTTAAGGACCCTGCCCAAGCTGGGGCAGGGCCCGCAGCAGCTTCAGACCCATGTGGGAAGGCAGTTCAGACCCAGCAGCCTTGCTCCGTGCGGGCCTCCCTGACTGCAGACATCTGCTCCGGCTTGGCCAGTGATGGAGGCGGAGCGCGTGGCCCAGGTGATTCCCAGCTCGCCCGTCTCCGAGCATGTGCTAGCCTCATAGGGCCCGTGTGGCATAGAGGGGACGTGAGCTGCGGCCAAGGCTGCCGACAGCTTCTTAAGGAAAAAAATAATAGATGTAGCTTTTGAATTAAAAAAGTGGATGGCCTTTCCATCATCGAGTCTTGCTGTAAGCGGCTCAGAGGGAGGTGCGCTTTGCAAGAGCCGGCCTGGGGAAGGTGCCAGGACCAGTGAGAGGTCAGATGTGGTGTCTGCTGCGTGCTCTGCGCCAGTTCCCAGGCACTGGCCCACACTGTCCCACCCCATTCCCCACTAAACATGGGTCCTTCCGTCAGGAGGGCCAGCTGGGGGGACGAGGGCACAGCTCTCGAGCTGGGAGATTGGCCTTGAGGAGGAAATGCTCGTCACCGCTGCCGTGGACGTAGCAGCTACGCGATGAGGTGCTCCACCCCCACCATCTCTGTCCAGAGAAGTCGTGGTGACCGCTGCCGGTGCCCACCCCCCACCCTGCCCCGCACGCTCTCCTGGGGTCCGCTTCTCTTCCGCTCCAACACTGCCTCCTTTGCATTACATGGTCAGTGGCTGTGATCCTCTGGGCTGGGCTAGGTGGAGCCGTGGATGCTAAGTGAAGAGGCTGATATGGCTTTTGGTGTGTAGGAGGAATCCCAGAGACTGTACTTGATGCCTGTCTCTTTGTTTTCTTCCCTCTATATTCATTTGCAGGCTGGACGGTTTACCACCCAACGTCTGAGAGAGTGACCTATAAGTCTAGTAGCAAACCTCGCGCTCGATTCCTCAGTGGACCCGTGTCTGTGTCCATCTGTCTGTATTTGTTCTTTTGTATTTTATCACCTCCTGGCCCTTGGTTTCTCCCCTGCCCCTCCCTGTATTCATTACCTTCCATACATTCTGTAGGATACCTGCCCCACCCCATTGAAATCACCTATTTAATATAAGAAACGGAACCCCGTCCATGCCCACCCTTCTGGCCCCAGAAAGCGCCAGTGCATGCTCTTGGCTGGCTCATGCCCAGACACCAAAAGCATGTGCAGTGGCTCACCCACTCCTGGCCTTGGGCGCTCTGCCGCCAGGCCCCCAGGTGCTCTGCATTTCTCTCGTCACTCGTGTGTTTAGTGTTTTTTTTCTTTTTTTATGTTGGACGTAGTTTTATTTCTGTTGCGATTGTGGCAAATTTACACGTCCGCTGTCCCCAGCTCCAGCGACAACAAAAAGACAACCCCGGCCTTCTCTAGACGCATGGTGTGTTTCACACGTGTCTGGACTCTGAAGACATGCATGTAGCAAGCTGAGACAGTTCTAGAAGGTCACTGGAGGGTGTAACTTCTGTACAAGGGCCGTATCACAACATCCAGTACTGTTAACCCACTGCCCCACTCCCTGCATGTGGAAATGCTGAGAGAACGTGCTCCAGCTAGGATGTCCCAGCCCCCCTCTCCATTCTGGTCACGTCAGGAATCTCTAACCCTGAGAGATGTGATTCCCAGCCTCCTGCTGTGCCTCCCTTTCTGGGCCTGGCCCCTCCTGGTCTTCTCTCTAGCTGGAGCACTTTACTTGGTGTATTTCCCTCTCATCTCACTGACCTCAGAGATGAAGTCAATTATTCAGTTCCTCAAAGCTCTGCTAAACCAAACCTAAAGTCCCAGTGATCCTCAGACTCCCTGGAACACCCTCCTAGTACCCAAGGACTCCATGTCCAGGAATGGCACATCTGCTCAGGCTGTCCAAAATCGTTTTCATTCCTCAGATCAATTGGCGAATGATTCAAAAACTGTGAGGTTTTCAGGTTTTTGTTTTTCAATAGAAAAGTTAAGCTTTTAACCAGTTGGGTTGTACATGCTGGTTTAGGGCATGTGGCTTTTGCTGGTACAATAAAGATACATTGTGCTTGTTGTGATCTGAGGCCACGTCCATGGCAGGCGTCCATCAGAGTTCAGTGTCCATCCCCATCAGAGGGACTTTGGCACCCTCCTGTGGGAGGGACAGGTTGGAGGCATAGGACCACGTAGAAATGCTCAGGGACTGCCCAGTGCTTCTTGTCCACTAACAGGGGCCCTATTTCAGCTCAAGTGTCATGGGGCTACTGGTTAGTTGCTAAGTTGGGTGGGGGGCTGGGAGGCCTGCATGCATCCTGGCTCCCTGCTTACCTCACGGCATCACTCACTGGTCCTCTTTTGCCTGTGTGTGCCTGGCTTTTGCCTGAGAAGCGGTGGTGAGGGCACCTGGGTCTCCAGGTGTCTCATGGTCGGACAAGTATGTGTATCGCTGCCGGGAGGGTGGCTGGCTGGGCATGGGAAGCAGATTAGAGCAGGGCACTTAGAATAAAAGTGATCAGCACCATGTACGCCCCTGAGGTCATTGCCATGCTACCTTTCTACCCACGTGGTTCTGCTTTTTTTTTTCCTAAGGTTTTCATTTGCATCGTTAATTATTGTTTTCCAGGATAAAAAAAAAGGTTTTCTGAGGTACAGTAGGGACAGAGGGTTTATGTTTTACTTCTGTCTCTGTGGCCAGGAGGAAAGGAATGTGTGAGGCATGGCTTGGTGGAGACAGGGACCAGGCCTAGGCAGGTTGATTTTAGGTAGTGGTACCTGCTGGCCTGTAAGGCCTTATTTCCTCTGTTGCTGTGAATCTGATGGTTCTGCTTGTTTTCACACCCTGGCCCTTCTAGGCACACCTTGGCTGAGTTCCTAGTCTTCGGGCCACAGCTTGGCCCCCACATGGTCTGAGGTTGCTGGTCCGAGACTGTGCTGTGGGTTCCTGCCCTGGGCCCTCTCACCTACAGGCCTCCATCTGGGGCATGTGCAGGCTCAGCCTGAGTTCCTGCTGCTCTAACGGGGTGGGATGCCCCAGGACAACCCCTCCTGTCCCACGTGCCCTGGCATTTGCCAAGCCCTCTAGGGGTCCTCAGTCTGCTGGTTTCTAGGTGACCAAGGAGCTTTGTGGTCTGAGAGGAGACTGAGTACATGCCTGTGAGAGACTGGAGGGAAATTCAAAGCTGGTTGCAGCCCCTGAGGGCTGAGAGGCAGGGGGACTTTTAGCAAAGATTGTAGAGAGGAGGATGCAGAGAAGTTGGAAGACCCTGAAGTGTGCCCACTCGGTGGGATCTGGGTTGGCTGCGAGGGCTGGAGGGAGCTTGAGCTTGGGTGCTGAGGGCCATGGCTTTGGGGATGTGGGGGCAGCTAGCCCAGCCCAGAGCTAAAGCCAAGAGAGGTTTTCAATTTGCTGCCTTGAACTGAACAGGAGACAAGACTCTAGGAAAATAAAACCTGTGTTAAGCTTTGAAGTACAGAAAGAAGGGTTCCAGCTTCAGTGAAGCTCAGAGAAGATGAGAGAGGTTGGAGATGGGTGGGGGCACCTGGGGTGGAGCTGCAGGCAGCTTCAGGAGGTGAGGAGGTAACTTGGGGTGGGCCAGGCAACCACGCACAGGATGGAGAGCGGGGGGGAGGGAGGTTAAAGCCTGGACGCCTCCGCGGGGCGGGTGCTGGGACAGGCCAGCCATCGGAGCAGTAGGCAGGCTGGCCCCTAGGGAAGGGCAGATATGGGGGTGAGGCTCTGGGCACAGAACCCTCCTTGCGGCCCATGGAGGGTTCAGGGAAGCTTGGAGTTGGGAGTGCGGTGGCACAGTCGTTTTCAGAAGTGGTTGTGTCCTGTTAGTCAGAAGCTGTTGTCAGACTCATTGATCCTCCCTGCCCCTGGCTCCTCCTCATCTGAACAGAGGCAGGTGCGGGTACCCTTCCAGGACTTTCTCTGTGCACGTGGAACGATGGGGTCTGCTTTGTGTTTTTCGTACACGTCCATCAGCAGCAGGCCAGGTGCCCATGCTATGCTATAGCAAGTTTGTCTCCGGGACCCCCAGGGGCTGCTGTGCAGCCCCCAGGTCCTTCCCTCACCTGGGAGTGTTATCTCTCCCTGTGGGGACTCAGGCAGAGAGGTCACCCAGGGAGGAGACACCCCCTCACAAAGCCCCAGCCCACCCTACGACCACTCAGGTTGAGCTGTCCTAAGGACAGGCCCCGTGCCAGCTGGGGAATGAAGCTCAGGGTGGAGTCACCCTAGGGCAGAGCCGAGACACATCCTGCTTCCCTGTTCATGCTGCACAGAAGAGTTTCAGCACTTGTCTCGGCTTGAGACTAGGTGGCTGGATACAGAGACGCCCGGAATGATGTTTTGGCTCTATAATGCCATTTGTTTCTGGTGCCAGAACAGAGTGTCTAATGCCACTGTAAGGCTGACCGTTGGAGGTACCCCTCTTGTCGTGGGGAAGTTGGGGAGGCCCCTGGCTGGTCTGCACTGAGGCTGCTGGCCCCAGTTCCTGTGAGCTTCGTTAGTATTTGAACACTGATAAATAGCAGGTGTGGTCGTGGCTACAGGGCCTGGCCCACTTCTTAAGCAGTCTGCCCGCATCGGATACCCTGGGATTTGAGGTGTCCCTCGAGCGGTCCAAGGGTCTAGACGGCACTGGGTGCCCGACAGTGCTGACCGTCCACACCAGGAGCAGCCTCTGTTTCCATGCCAAAGTGAATGTGGGGGCAAGTGGTGTGGGGGCCTCACTGCACACAGGCCTGGGTGCTGCCTGAGACCCCTGGCCTGGCTGTGAGGGCAGGTGGCTGGTAGCTCTGTGGGCGACTCCTGCAGACACGTGCTGCACCAGGACAAGGCTTTAGGTCATCCAGTGTATTTCTCCTTTGCAGTCTGGGAAGAACAGTTTTCCCAACAGCTGGGAGAGGCTGCCGAGCCCTGTGTCCCTAGCATCTGCCCTTGTGGAAGCTTCTCTGAGTCATTCTGGGGCCCCAAGCCAGCTCTTGCCAAGCCTTGGCTAAGGACGGAAGTCCTACAGGGGAAGACTCACTCTTCATGGGAAACCAGGGGTGGGGCTGGTTAAAACCATTATGCCCCATGTGGGCCTGATGTGGGCTTCCTGTGGGCCCATGTGGTTCCCCTGTGGGCCAAAAGTGGGCCCCTTGTGGGTCTCATGTGGGCCCTCTGTGGGTTCTGTATGGCCCTGGTGCCCTTGTGTTGCTGCCTTGTAGCCTGCTGGCTCTGTAGGCAGGAACTTGATGTATACACTAGCACAGTATGGGTTGAGCAGGGCTGGGTGGAGACTTGTTCATCAGAATCTGTCTGCATGGTGGGTGTTGAGGGAATGACTCAGGCCAGGGCACAGACATGGGAGAGGAGATTCAAGTGGCCACCTGAGGATGGACAAGGGCTCTGGTGTGAGTGTGGACTGGTTAGCCACATGATGCCTGCTCAGCTGTGGTTCTGCACTGAGCTGGACAGTGTGGCCTCAGTGTGGAAGGACCCGAATCTGGTTTGTTTGTGTTTAAAGGTCCACCCTAAGGGCTGGGAGCCGTCTGTATTCTGGTCACCTCAGAGCCTGTGTTCAGCGAGGGCATGGAAGGCTGGGGGCTATCCGTGCTCCATCTCCTCAGTCTGTGTCCGGTGAGGGTGTGGAGGTCTCAGTGGGCTGGTATCACTCTCTGGCTCTGAGCACCGTGTCCTGGTGGCCAGTGGCTTTGACCCTGGGTTCCCGGGAAGGTCGGTCTGGGGCCCTGATCGCAGGCCCAGGCTCTGTCTAGCACTCCTGACCAGGCAGCTCCTGGGGCTGGCTGGCGTGCTCTCTTTCCTGTGAGGGTGACAGGAGGCAGCTCTGAACACAGAGCTCTAGCTACTAGGAGGTACCAGGCAGGCACAGAGCAGCCTTTTGAAAGAACCTGCTACTGTGAGGCTGCAGGAACCTGGCAGATTGATTAGTCCCATGTCCCAGGGTCATCTCTAGGGGACTGCTATGGCCCAGAGGACGCTACAACCACAGGAATCTGACTAGGAAACATGCATTCATCTGGTGCCCTGCACGTTCACAGAGCCCAGGATCCTCCTCCCTTCGTGCCTCAGAGCCCCCAGAGGGCCTTGTGCTCTCAGTTGAGGTCCATCACAGGACACAGACCAGCAAAAACCCTTCAAAGTTCCCACTGAGAATCAGTCAGTCTGGATTGCTGGCCTTTTTGGTTTTATTCGCACATTAGAGACCCCAACAGAATATCACCTCCCTTTTTACCAGGTCAGCCTCATAGAACACAACAGAATGAACAAAAATAAGTGCAACTCAGTTTGAGCTAGGTTTCTGAGCCCAATGGGCACAGCTCTTCCCCAAGGAGCCTTTGTCCCCATCCCCAAATGCAGGAGGCAGCATCTTGCCTTCCACAGCGAGAGTGCTGGGAATGGCTGTGTGGCGGGCACCCTCCAGGGAGTATGGGGTGTGCAGGGAATTGTGCTCCAGGCGAGGGGGCCGTGGGCCGGAGCACAGACAGACCCTCTGTGCTAGTGTGGCCTTGCTGAGTGACCTTGGGGACACCTGAGCCGTCCTTGCCCGTCCCACGTTTGCCTGCTTGGGCTCCCTGGAATGCCACTGAGTAAGCCGGGTGTGGCAGCCCCTCCCAGGCAGCTCATCTGCCCTCCAGGTGGGCACTGACTGTCAGTGCCAGACTCTAAAGTCACTGCCCATCTGTCTTAGCACAGACAGCCTCTGGGGAGCGCAGGGCCTGGCAGCATTTAGTCATGGTGCAATAAGGAGACCTCGCCCTGCCCCAGTGGACCTGGAATACCAGATGAGGCAGCAGCAATACAGAGAATCAGGGTCGGCCCTGCCTCCCACCTCTCTAGATAGGACCCCTCATATTACCCCACCACACTTGCCACTGGCCTGTTCAGGGCAGCTGTCCAGGATCTGGGATTGGCCTCAAACCTGCAAAACAATGTATCTTTTTGCACTTGGAAAACCGCCCATGGGCCTCCCTCTGGGCAGAGCTAGGCTCTGCTCCATTGAGAGCTCTCCTGGCTGACTTTTAGTGGGTTTCCTGCCTCAACCAGCGGGGCTCCCAGAAACCTTACATTTGAAAGCCAAGCAGTGTGCTTTGCTTTTTTTTTTTTTTCTCCTTTCTCTCTCTCTCTCTCTCTCTCTCTTTTTTTTCTGAATATGCTTCTAGAGACACACACACTTCTACCTGAACCTTGGGGCTTGGCCCTGCACCTCCGCCCCTCGGCGAAGCTCGTGTGAACCTCCACACTGACTTGGGGGCCGCCCAGTTAGCCCAGGAGGCTGGTCCCTTCTCTCTGAACTGCTGGCCTTTGCTCCTCCTCACACACTGATGACTTTTGCTTAGAGTGTGGTGGCTTGTCCCCCATGTGTGCTGTCCTGCCTAACCCTGTGGTCTTGTGTCATTTCTTCTTCCCTTGCAGGGTCTGCCTTGAAGCGTCTCTGTCTAGGCAAAGAGCACAGCAGTCGTAATTATCGGGTTTTTTACCCCTTGTCCGCTTCCATCGCATGGGCTTTATTGTGGCTAGTGTGCATCAGGGTTTCCGCGACTAGACCGGGAGCCAAGGGCCCAGCGGGTGGCCAGGCATGGGCCTGCTCTGCGCCCACCCTTCGCGGGTGCTGCTTGGCCTCCGCCTGGCGAGATAGCCGCCCTCGGGT
Source organism: Platanista minor (assembly GCA_004363435.1). Lineage (NCBI taxonomy): Eukaryota > Metazoa > Chordata > Mammalia > Artiodactyla > Platanistidae > Platanista > Platanista minor. The sequence continues at coordinate 2,461 of RJWK010036109.1, read as the reverse complement.
GCCCTTTTGAGTCTCCATGGCTCCTAGAGTTTGTGCATTCTTGCCAGTTCACATCTAACAGCCTGTTCTTCTCCGGAACGTCCACATATTACCAATCATTAATTGGCTCCTTTTCCAAAACCGTAGGAATGAGTATTTCCTTGAAGTGCTAAAGATGAGTGCCCCTCACAGAGGAGAGATGCCGGGACAAAATGGGTATCAGTTTACCTGGGCCGCCCACTGCTCTCATCTCATGCCTTTTTTTTTTTTTTTTTTTTTTAATTTTTCTGTTTTTCTTTTCTGGCTGAAATGTTCATGTAGAAATAGCAGCGTGTGTAAAATCTCATCACTAATGTTTAACTGTTTGTGTCTGTGCTGTTTCATTGCTAGCTTCTAAAGTAAACTACATATTGCAATGGCTTGTTTGAAGAGATGGTCATTAGGTTATTTATTTAATGCAGAAAATTTAAAAATTGGTTTATCCAAAATTGCCAGTAAGAAATTACATGCTGGGGAAGGAAAGGGACACAATTCAAAAAAATTTAAAATCCTGTTTGGTCATTAAAAAAGATCTTTGAGTGAAGTGGCCAAGTGAGCTCACCTTTGTCCAGCTCCACCTAAGCCACAGCCCCAGACCTTCCTGGGCAGCCGGGCCTCCCAGTTTCTCCTGCTACAGGCATCAGCCTCTCAGTTGGCACCAAGCCTGTAGACCCATGTTGGAAGGCTCTGGGTATTTGTATCCTTTATTATTATTACACACTCTGGTGAGGAGAGGCATGATTTCTGTGTCTTAAATTCCAAATCACCAAGTCATTATCATTCACAGAAACATCAGCAATCCAGCCTATTGCAAGCATTTTCCCTTTGCTGGAAGGATAGCAGCAGCTGCTAAGCATTCTGCCTAAGGTATTATTGAATCTCCTCTGAATCCTCATAGTAGAGCTGAGAGTGCAGAAGCGTGAGGAATTTGCCCCCAGTCTGTGTCCAGCTGCACGAGGAGTTTTCTGAACTCTCTCACATGGGTATCTGGTGGTCCTGGGCAGTGTGGGCACAGAGGATGCTGAGTGAGGCTGCCTGCAGCTGGGGTCTTGTCCCCTGGCTGATGAGATGGGTGATGGCTGCCTGGCAATGCCCAGTCCCCTGAGGTCGCTCCACTGTGTCTAAAACTGCATGGACCCCCCCCCAATGCAGACCATCTCCTGAAGCAAGGTGTTGCCTGGCTTAAGCGAGACCACTGTATGAATGACTGCAGCCAGCCAGTGGTGCTGACATGTGGTGTCACCAACCCTGGCCTGTGTGTGCTCTCTAGGGTCCTCCACCAGCAGCCTGGTCCCAGGCCCTGAGCCGGGACCCCAACCTGCCCTGCACATCCAGGCGCAGGTGAACAACAGCAACAACAAGAAAGGCACCTTCACAGACGACCTGCACAAGTTGGTGGACGAGTGGACAAGTAAGACGGTTGGGCCCACACAGCTGAAGCCGTCACTCAACCAGCTGAAGCAGACGCAGAAGTTGCATGACATGGAGGCCATGGCAGGCTGGCCCCCGGCCTCTGGCGAGGCACGGGCTGTAAGTGGGGCATGGTGGGGGGGGCTGGGCTTGCCCAGAGTTGAAGGCATAGAGTGGGAATGAAGCTGTGACTCCAGATCTTAGCAGAACATCTGAGCAGCAGGCCCTAGCCCAGTGTTGGGCAGTGTCTAGGTGGGACTGGCCAGCAGCTTGCAGGTGTGGCCTCATCCTGGTGAGCCCACCTCAACCTGTCTTCCACCAGAGCCCAAGCTGGCAAATTGGGTGGGGTCTGCACGACATACCCAGGGGACACCCCTTATTGAGTTTTAGCTCAGGTGCCCCAGACCACGTGGGGCAGAAGTGAGGAGCTGCTGTCTTAGGTTTTGTTGTGTGAATCGTTCCCAATCGTATTGGGACTGCTGACTTCAAAGCCTACTTGAAGGAGTATTCCTTCTTTTTCAGTGTCCTGGAGGAGTTTGTGCAAGATTATGTTATTTTTTTCTGAAATGTTTAGCAAAGTTCACTGGTGAAGCCATCTGGGCCAAGAGGGTTTCGTTTTTCTTTTTAACTTTTAATTTTTTATTGGAGCATAGTTGATTAACAATGTTGTCTTAGTTTCAGGTGTACATCAAAATGATTCAGTTTACATATACATGTATCTCTTCTTTTTCAAATTCTTTTCCCATTTAGGTTGTCACATAATGTTGAGCAGAGTTCCCTGTGCTATACAGTGGGTCCTTGTTGATTATCCATTTTAAATATAGCAGTGTGTACATGTCAATCCCAAACTCCCTATTCCTCCCCCACCTTTCTCCCTGGTAACCATAAGTTCAGTTCTCTAAGTCTGTGAATCTGTTTCTGTTTTGTAAATAAGTTCATTTGTATCATTTTTTATTTTAGATTCCACATATAAGTGGTATTGTGTGATATTTGTCTTTGTCTAACTTACTTCACTCAGTATGACAATCTCTAG
>RJWK010036108.1:0-21876 GCA_004363435.1 Platanista minor | reverse complement strand
GAGCCTCAGCTCCCAGCCCCGCCCGCCCCGGCGGGGGAGCAGACAAGCCTCTCGGGCTGCTGAGTGCCGGTCGGCGCCGATCCTCCGTGCGGGGATCTCCCCGCTTTGCCTTCCGCGCCCCAGTTGCTGCGTTCTCCTCCGCGACTCCGAAGCTTTTCCCCTCCGCCACCCGCAGTCTCCGCCCGCGAAGAGGCTTCTCGGTGTGTGGAAACCTTTCCTGCTTCACAGCTCCCTCCCACTGGTGCCGGTCCCGTCCCTATCCTCTGTCTCTGTTTTTAGGGTTTTTTTGTTTGCCCTACCCAGGTAAGTGTGGAGTTTCTTACCTTTTGGGAGGTCTGAGGTCTTCTGCCAGCGTTCAGTAGGTGTTCTGCAGGAGTTGTTCCACGTGTAGCTGTATTTCTGGTGTATCTGTGGGGAAGAAGGTAATCTCCGCGTTTTACTCTTCCGCCATCTTGTCTCTCTCCCAATATGTGTCTTTTTAGGGATTTTTATGATTCATCCAAGTTTCCTGATTTTGTGGCATCAAGTTATTTATTATATTTTCATTGTAATGTTTTTAATTTTTGCATGGTCAGTAGCAATGCTCCTTCTTTCATTCCTGATTTTGGGAGTTTGTATCTTTCTTTTTTTCTTGGTCAGTATATTAGTTTCCTATGGCTACTGTAACAAATGACCACAAACTGGAAGGCATGATAATATTTCATATTGATTATGTATTGAAACAATAATTTGGGTATGGAAAATATATTATTGAAATTAATTTCACTTTTTAAATGAGGCTTCTAGAAAATTTAACATGATATCTGTGGCTCACATTATATTTCTACCAGACAGTATTGCATTAGAGAGTCTGTTTCTTTCTTGAGAGTCTCAAAGGGGTCTGATGAAAGTAGTCTGGTCCTATGGTTAAGAGCCACTGTAGGTGGGTTAATTATCTGACCCTGGATCAAGCCACAGGGTTAGACGTCCACATAATAGGACCGAATTATCTTGTCCAGTGGAATTACTTTACCATGGGAAAGTGTGGCATATCATAATAATATTGTTGAGAATTTGTCCATTTATTCATTCATTCAGTAAATTTGCCAGATACTGTTATAGGCCCTGAGACACAGTAGTGAACAAAACAGAAAAATTCTGATCCCACGGAGCTTATATAATAGTTGGTGATGGGCCTGGAGTTAAAGGCAATAAACAAGATGAATATGTTTTATGGTATGTTAGAAGGTTGTAATAGCTATGCAGAAAAATAAACTAGAGAATGAGGGCTGAGAAGGGTAGAGGTGAGAGTGGAGGTTTGCAGTTTTAAGCAGGGCTGTTGGGGAAGGACTCACTGAGACAATGATGCTTGAGCTAAGACTTGAGGCAGTGAGGGACTGAGGCATGTGACTGACAGGGGAAGAGTATTCCGAAGAGCAAACAGTGACTACAAAGGCCCTGAGGAATAAATAGACCTGGCATTTTTTTTTTTGGAGCTGGCATGTTTTTGTAACAGCCGGACAGGGTACCCCTTTATAAAACTGCACATGAGCATGTTGTTTTAATACTGATGCTAACTTAGAACCTGGCTTCTTCTGAGGAATTGGGATATTTTATACTTTCTGGTAACACAAATGTATGTGTTACTGAGCAACAATACATTTTCATTTTTGTCTTCACCTTGTTTTATCTTTCTACTTTAGTTCATACTCTCCTTGATTTTCATGCTTTGTCCTTATTTATATTTTGCCACAATATTTTGTGTGTGTGTATGTTTGTAGGATGATATCAACTGCATATGATGGAAGGAGGCAGTGAACACTTAGGGGAGTAAGAGAGTAGCAAGATCCAGTTTATCAGCGTTGTCACCCGTTCATTCAAAGCATTTAGCAAATGCCTACCATGTGCCACTCGCTGTGGAATGAAAGAAGCTGCATCTAGAAAAACAAACCCACTTTTAGATATTGTTACTTTAAATATATGTTTAATTTCTGTCTGGCTCACCCATACATTCATGTCTTTATATTGTAATATTATAGTGGGTCAGTTAAAAATTGTAATCTGAAAAAAAAAAGATTGTAATCTGATTGTAAATCACAATATGAAAACACTCTGTAATGTTAGCTTTCCCCCTTTACGCTTTCCACAGTGGCTACATGTAAAGTTTTTAGTGGTTGCATCAGCTTTAGAGTTTGAGGCTGGTCATCCGTTCAGATGATCCAATTAATACTATCCCAATTTCTCTTTCTGAAGATGTTCAGAAATCTTCCTTAGAGACACTGGGGGCTCCTTATCACATGCTATCACGCAGAAACTTTGAATTTGGTGTTTTTTTCTTTGGTGGGTAGAGCAGATGGGTTGCTAAAGAGTGAGGCACATTTATGACTGTGGGTGGATATTGCAGTGTGGACATTCTGCATCTCTGAGATTTTGTTGTTGTTGTTTTCACTGTTGTCACCCATGTGTTCGCTTCTCCTCCTCCTCCATGGCTCAGGCATATTTTTTGTGGACGAAAGGAGAAAAAATAATGACGGTTTTGGGTTTGCAGAATGTCCGAGGTCATTCATACCCAGAGAGATAAGAAAGTTTATTACGTGAGTACCTGCCGAGGTACTAAAGAGAGGCAGAAAGCGGCTGTCCTTCATCTTTATTCATGAAGCCCTTGAGGGTGACGGGAAAGGAGACTGGTGATTAGGAAACCAGGCAGCCTTGCAGGCACATTCAGGCTGGTGAGTCCCGGCTGCCTCTGTTGATGTGCTTTCAGGGCCTTGCCAGGCCAGCTACCCTGGTGTGCTCTGCATTATTAATGCCTTCCCGGGGTACTCATTGGTATGCTGTGGGTGAAGCTGGCTTGGCAGTCTCATCTCCACCGACCGCTGCCTATTCACTGCTGTGACACCAAGGCTCCCAGAACGAGGCAGAACTGAGCAAGCACAGCTGGAAGACAGCAGATTGTCTGGAAGCAAGAAAAACACGCGTTTAGTCAATTTTAAATTAAGAGGCTTTGTTTACGTTTTCTCAGCTCCTCTTACAGAGTTAGTCAAATTTTAGATTCCCTCCAAAATTAAACAAGTGTCAAGAACAGGTGGCGGGTTTATTTTACTTCATTCAACCTGTTCAAGGAGTGTGAACTCAGGGACTGATCAGTGCGACACAACTTTTCGTGTTAAATTGTCAAAGAAAGCTTGATGCATGGCTCCCCCAAAGAGAACGATATACAGGCATGTGAGGCAGTGCCCTGGGGTGAGACTGGTCTGCTGTCCAGTGTTGGTTTCATCCTGGGGAGCCGGGCTGGTGGGAAGGCTGCTAAACAGGAAGGTGGAAAGACAGGTCTGTGCTTGTATTTCTGGCTTCTAACTATCAGGTTTCTTTTAGGGGGAAGTATTGAGTAAATCTGGATGGCATAGCTAAAATAAAGTTTATTGTTGGTGTCAATGATCTCTGTATCCGTGATACTAACTTTACTGCCACTTTCAAACCAATTCAGGTTGTCTTGTTGACTTAACTTTTGTGTGTCTCTTCCACCCGCCACGATCTCATTGGAGGGAGCAGAGGAGGCAAGCCACTTCACTGGCTTTTCAGACACCTTGAAGACCTTGTTTTGTTGCTTCTAATTTGAGCTTCCATTTGGGCAAGGCTGACAATGTGGGAAAAACCTAAATAATTTAGACAAAGTTTTACTTGTGATGCCATAGCCAGAGTACCTCTCTTTTTATAGATGTGAATAATTGTTTTCAAAGTACTTTTTTAAAGTGCTTTGAAAAACAATTAGACATAATCACATTGAAATATTTTCTTTGCTTTGGAGACTCTTGTCTCCTAAATGAGGCATTTCATTTGGAAACTAATAGTGGTAAAAGGAGAGGCAATGATTTTTTAATGAATAATTTGAGTCTCCATTCCCTACTTCCTACCCTTTCCCTTAATAGCATATCACAAGTTTTTAAATTATCCAGATAACTACTTCAATGCTCCACTTAATACTACATTTGTAGAAACAGCATATTATATCAGGTTTTTAGGTAAATGTCAAAATACTCTAAATCTCCCCTCTTGTTTTAATCTGTTACTAATGTAAAATGACTGCAGAAGTCAATTTCTAATTAAAAATAGAAAACACTCAGGTTAGTAGATGCTCAGTTGGTTGGTGTTCAGCTAGGACTTTTCTCAAAGGTTCCCACTTCTTATTGAATCCGAATGGCTGATGTTCTTAGCTACTCAGCAAGGCTTCAGTCATAATTTAATTTAATAAATTGCCAGTTAATTCTTATGTGAGGTAAACCATTATCCAGATAGCTCATAGCTTTTTAAAAAAATCTTGTTGTTTGTGTTTACAAGCCTGTGACAAGCATTAAAAATGTGACAGTCAGTGTTAAAGAAATATTTTCATTAATAATAATAGAAAGAAAATACTGACTGATGTTTTAAAGCATACACCCAGAGAAATATTCTCATTGGTCATTGATGCAGATTTGCAGAGAAATGTTTGCACGATAAGGTAAAAAAGATGTAAGACAAATGGCTGGTGAGGGAAGTTGTCTATGGAGAGGCTCGCCCCCAAATATTAACCGAGTAATTTATCACAGAATAATTATGGAGATGTGCTTTCCTAGGTACAACCAGTTGTGTGTGGCCTGCCCTTAGCCTGATAGTTATCAAGATAAAAAGAAAGTGAACTCCTCAATTCTTGTAAGAAATAAAAGATAAAAAGGTTGCGAAATAATTAATTGGTTTGTACTTAACTTTGGGAGAGACCAAGACATGGTAGGTATGTAAAGGAAGTAGATGTTCCCAATTATTTGCTTGCGTAAACATGAATCTAAACCCCATCATGATTAAACATACTTCGTTATTCAGTTCATGAATGTAAATATACTACACTGTATATTTTCATTATTGACATTTCAGATATTTTAAGCATTTGCCCATAAACAATAGAGTTAATGATAATGGCTACTATTTTCTGAGTTGCTTATTCTGCACCAGATATTATCTTCAGTGCCTATTGGATCCTCATGGTGACCCCAGAGATGATCATTTTATGGGTGAAGAAATCAAGGCTCAGAGCAGTAAAGACACTTGTCCCAGGTCACACTGATGGTCAGAACATTTGAACTCAAATCTGACTGATTTCATTATGCTGCCTTGATGGGAATCTAATCCATGGTTGAAAACTTAAAAGAATTTTACTTTTCGTACAGCTAGAAATATTTTAGAATCTTATTTTTGAACTTTGCCTTTTTCCATTTAAGATTTTCTGAAGATACTGGCCTGTTTTGTCTAAGCCCTAAAACACCCAATGACTCTTCTCAGCTTGTGGCAAGGAGTTGAGGGAGAAGCTAAAATTTCCAACAGGAGACTGAAAGATCTAATTATCACAAGTATCTACGAATCCTTAGAAAAGGTGGCAAACTGAGTTAGAAATATAAAAAGTCCCAACAAAGTTGAATGAAATATGAAGGACTAACAACTAATATGTTAAAACCAAATGAGTTTTATATCATTATTAGTTTACAGTGTATTTGCATTCTCCTGGCAAGTTAAAATCCAAGCACTTAGAAATGGTTTTTATTATGGCGATTTATAAAATTAGCCCACATGTTTAAAAATCTCAACTTCCTTCTGTATTTGTTTAGGACTCATCTGACAGTTTGCAAACAGGCTTAGATTCTTCCCCTAAGGGTCTTACTATGCATTTGTAGCAAGTTTGTTAAAGAACGAAAAGAACAATATATTATATAGGCAAAAAACTTTTCACATTGCTGTCTAGGGATTATTTTCTTTAACTCCTTTGAAATCATCATTCAGAGTGTTGGAAAAGTAGGAGGTAAAAGGTATATAGAAAAATTAAGCTTAGATAAATTCAGTTTTAATAAAAATAGTCATCAATTCTTATTCTGGTAAAATTATGAGTAATGTGAGATATTTGTATGTTCTCACTGATTAGATCTGAGGCTGAGAGAGATGGACTGTTCTCAGCATTTCAGGGGTAGCCTTGAAGAAAGGAATGATGATTTAGTCAATAGAAAAATATACTAATTCATTCAAGGAAAATATGGGCAGTTCTCTCAGCAAAGGAAGGAACTAACACAAGGAAGGCAGTATTCATTTTCAATTGGCTCCAGATTGTGAAAGGCCCTGGAGGTCAGACTGAATCCCATTTTGATTCCCCAAGGCTATTTATTGAACATCTACCATTTGACTTGGTTTTATTGTAGGAGATATTGGGATAAAACAGTAAGGAAAAGGTGCAAGTTGCTCCCTCAAGGATATTTTAAGTCAAAAGGAAGTCAAGAGAAATATTGAAAAATTAGTGTATACACACACTTTCCTCATATGCATAAAAATGAAGACCAGAAATATATGGAAGGCCACACGTTTGGCAGAGAGAAAGAAGAAGGAACCAAAAGACTTATCTAGACACTGAGCTTCTGCATGGACTCTGTGCCTTCTGCCCTCTTTGGAGATGGCGCAGCTGAAGAAAACTGCTTCACTCACTCTCACGTTTCCTTCCAGAGACAGCCCCACATCTAATAACTGATTGACACTTGGTATAAAGACGTGGCTCCCTTGTTCCAACTTAGGATAACTCGGAAGGGCCCTCCCAGCTCCAGAGCTCCTTGAGAGGTAGGTGGAAGCTTTTGTTGTTCCTGCATTGCAACAAAACTTCTCCATCTTCCCAATCCTGCCTCCTTCTCCATGCTTCTACAGGTGCTGGTCCCCAAACATCCTGCATGCTAGCCTCCATCTCACCATCTTCCTTCTATAGGTTGAGAACCCAACCGATGATAGCTTCTTGGGTCTATGTATGCCACCTCCCTTCTTTTTGGCTACACTGCTTGTCTCTGACTTTCTTCCTGTCTGCCATTCTCTGTGTATCTGTCATTTTCCTGTCTATTCACTTTTCTCTTTTTCTCCTGCCCTATTCTTTCTCTAAAATACAGATCTAAAAGTTTATTTTTTTATATTTTTCGAGTAGTGTTAACTGCACACTAATCTTAACAAATATGGTTCTAGTTCTATTTCTCTCATATTGCACTCTCCTTTCATTCCTTCTCATTTCCCTTTAAAAAAATCTATAATCCAACACACTCCCCCCATCAAAAATAAATTAAAAATTAGCCAAACAACCGCATCTCATTTACGAAATTACCTCTGTGACCCTTAACTAGGATAACAGTATGTTCTAGTTTATACTGTTGTCACAGCACAGTTATTAATACTGCCCCCCACCTTTACTCTCAAAAATGTCCTGTTTTAGATGAAAAATTAGTCACTTTATCCTTAATAGAGTTTTGTGGGTTTCTTTTGACCTGCAATTGGAAAAGTGTTCTCCTCTTCTAGTTTAAGTGGACATTTATCTAATAAAAATTTAATTTCAAAAGGAAATCAAGGTTCATGTGTCATTATCTCTAAACAAAACAAAACAAAATGGCTTTGATCTGACTCAGAAATAAGCCCTTGCCCTTTTAGAATTAAATAATTTTAATGGTTGGGGAGAAATTTAATTTAAAGTAATAACCCAAGTAAGGACTGACAATAGTCTTTATAATAGTTCCCAACGTTTCCTGAAGATTCATACATGTTAACTAAACTCACAGGGGCTTTATTGAAGAACTGCTTCACACGTTAAATCTGAGGACAAAATTCGTTCATTCACCCAAAAGGCCTCAAATGAACACTATGGCCAGGCCCTGTTCTAGACATTTTGGGAGTTTAGTGGTGTCCCTGCTCAAGCAAATAATTACATGACAGAAGTTCAACTTAACAGAACTAAGGAGAAAATAAAGTGTTGATAGAGAGTAACTGATTGGTGGGACTGATACTCAGGGAAGGCCTTACTGAGGAGGGAATATTTTGAACTGTGATCTAAATGACAAAGATCTGGATATAGAGAGTTCTATGGAGAAGCAACAGTGAGTGCAAAGGCCTAGAGATGGAGATGAACTTCAGTATCAAGGAACAGAAAGAAGACCTGAGTGTTTGGAGGGCAGTGAATAGGTGGGAAAGAGGAATAAGTAGGGCTGGTAGTATGGAGGCCTTGTAGGATTTTATTCCAAGCAGCTTAGGAAGCTACTGGGATGTTTTAAGCAGAGTATGACATAATTTGACTTACACTTTTAGAAAATTATTTTGGCTCCTAGGTGGAGAATGCAATGTAGTGGGACAAGAGTGGAAGCTCAGAGACCAGTTAGGCTGTTGCAGGAATCTCAGTGAGTGAGGTTGGAGGCTGGGGTCTAGGGTTGGGGTGGAGGACATGGAGTCAACAGGCTTGCTGATGGGTTGGATGTAGGGGAGAAGAGATATTGAGCCTGTGTTCTAGGTTTCTGGCTTGAGCAGCTGGTAGGTTGCATAGTAACATCATACAATGAGTTGAGGAAGACTGGAAGAAGACCAGGTTTTGTTTTTTTTTTTTTTTGCGGTACGGGGGCCTCTCACTGTTGTGGCTTCCCCCGTTGCGGAGCACAGGCTCCGGACGCGCAGGCTCAGCGGCCATGGCTCACGGGCCCAGCCGCTCCGCGGCATGTGGGATCTTCCCGGACCGGGGCACGAACCCGTGTCCCCTGCATCGGTAGGTGGACTCTCAACCACTGTGCCACCAGGGAAGCCCAAGACTAGCTTTTTATTTATTGGTGAGGGGGCGGTTAAAAAAACCTCTTTGGGCTGTATAAAATTTAAGATATATCTAACAAGATGTTAAATGGGACTTTTCTTGTTGTTTTGAATTTTTAGCTGAAGCTCAAAGCCAAGAACAATAGGTGACCATTGCCCCCATTTTCTAAAGAGATTTCAGACCCACCCTCAACATGACATCTTAAGAGGTGGCCAAAACTAGGCCTGCAGTCTGCCTCTAGTGTCTAACAGAGAGAAGGCGGACTCTCAACCCCTGCGCCACCAGGGAAGCCCATATCTTCAACTCTTAAATAAGCTAGTTGAGGGCCAAAAACATTAATTGACATGCTCTAGGTTATGGTCAGTGAAGTGTATAGACAGGACTGGGACCCAGACATCCTGCCTCTTGGTGGTGGTTCTTGCCTTAACTATCTGTTGTTATACCAGAGTGGAGGAAACAAAATAAATTCTCACTATTTTGAGATTCTTTTAGAAGCTGACCAGTGATAGGGGTAAGAACAGGCATTTTTTTATCTTGTCTCCACTGCTCAGAGATACTCTCCACTTCTCTGAAATCTTTTTTTTTTTGCTGTATGTGGGCCTCTCACTGTTGTGGCCTCTCCCGTTGCGGAGCACAGGCACCGGACACGCAGGCTCAGCAGCCATGGCTCATGGGCCCAGCCACTCCGTGGCATGTGGGATCTTCCCAGACCGGGGCACGAACCCATGTCCCCTGCATCGGCAGGCGGACTGTCAACCAGTGCGCCACCAGGGAAGCCCTCTCTGAAATCTTTAAGTGTGAAAATTCTTTGATATTTTGATTTAAGTAGAAAAAAAATAATTGAAATACTGCTGATCACTTATTACATCTTCTCCTTCCTCCTTATACTTCTCTTCTGTGTCTTTTTTTCTTCCCCTACATCCTCACTTTTTTTTTTTTGGTCTTGCTGGCCAACTGCTGAACCTCACTGTATTAAATATCTTCTTTCTAAACTCTGCCTTAATTGCCCTTTGCATAGAAAGGAGAAAGAAATAACATGTGTGTTTCACCTTCACAGTGACATATTTCCCTTGGCATTGTATTTAATTAGATTACAGTGAATGTCATGCTGTGTAGTGATGTGTTTTATTAAGGCCAAAATATGGTTCCATGATAAAACACGCTGTAAGCCCTGCAGTGCAGTACAACACGGAATTCATAGCATCACCTGTGTCTGCTACAGTGTAGGTGACAAATACTAACCAAAATATGTATGTAAGGGAGAAAAAGGCCAAAGGAGATGCTTTTATCCAACTAACAGCATTGTCAGCTTAGAGAACAAAACCTTAGTTTATAATAGAAAATGTCAACTTTCATAATAGTATGAGAATGGAACATCTCATTATGGGTATTATGGTCTGGGGCAGGCATTGCTGTAGGCTGAGGTCAATGAAGGACTTGAGTGTTCATCTGTTCACTTGTCCATTGTTTCAGTAAATATATATTGATCACCTGCCTTTTGCATAGCACTGAGGGAGTGCATAGTATGGTTCCTCCCTCAAGGAGTTTGCCCTGCTGACCTACTCGTGGGCCTTATTTTCTTTATTATTGAAGTGGACCCAGGCTACAATGATATGGCTTTCAATCCAATCCAACCAATGTTTGTTGACTGGCTGTGTGACAAGAATTAGACTGGGTTCTTTCTCTGTTCTATTCAGAACCTTGGCTGTTTTTAAAAGATAAATATTTGCTTTTCCCCTTTTATTTGCATGTCTTCTTCTTTTGCCTTTTTTTCCCTTTTTTTGGCCATGATTCATGCTAAAGGATATGTGGACATTTTCTGGGTGAGCTTACCTTATCCACTGGCTCTGCTTTACCTTCTTCTCCCATGGCCTAACTGGGGACCCATACGGAAATATGCCAAGAGACAACAAAATGGCATGGGAGGAAGCCATATGTTGGAAATGGGTCGCATCCTTAGTCCAAGGATGTTGTGCTGGTTGCTGGTATTCATGAGATGTACTCTGATTTTACATAGGCTGTGTTCAGTCCTGGGCTGCACCAGCCACTCACAAGACAGATTTGTTTGGAGTCTGATGCCATTAAGAAGTCAGAGTGAATGCTGATGATTGGCCTGTGTGAGTTTTCACTTCAGGAGCCAGGCCCAGTTAATCCAGAGGACAGACTTTCCAGGAGATTTTAAAAGCAGTATGGAAATGAACATAATGAAACCACTATTTCAGGCCTTCCCTTCTATTTGAAACCTTGAAATACCATGAAATGGGGCTGTATTGCTAGCCAGCACCTGCCCTGCCATGGACTCTGAAAAGAAAAACTTTTGTGGGCTGAGGATTTTCCCAAATTAGGTAGAATCCAGCTTTCTTAAAGGGTTGTGGGTCTAAACCTCCTAGAATGTTTCTGAGAAGGCAGTTGGTAGTCCTCTACAGTGGGAATTACAGAAACTAGATGGTATCACAAGACTACTTAGTGATGAGGCACCATAGCTGGGTTACTAGGAGGACAACAGCATTTGATCTATCTGGGCAGTGAGCCCCATCAAGGTTAACACTGGTAGCTGAAGAGTAGCAGTTCTGGTGTTCATGAAAAGTTTGGCTCAAAAGATGATATGTTGCTGTGACGCGGATACCACTAGAAAGAGGAATTACTGACAGAATATGATAAATAACACAGCTAGACTATATATGAGAAGAGGCTTAAATCTTTCGAAAGCTACTGCATAGATGACAATCATAGCTCAGTCAATGCTGATAAATAAGAACAAGTTTCTGGATAGCAGAATATGGGATTAATTTATACACCATTCAGCATATGAGATTTAAAAAAGTCAAGGAGTCAAGTACATGTAGCATTAAATATGAATGATTGGAATGAAGATGGGACAAAGAGAAAGTCAAATCCGTATGTGCCATTGAATGTGAGCTGGCAGTACCTAAAGGCATATTTTTCAATCTCTTGGAGGATCAAAGGGTACCCGCCTCTTAATGTGTATGTATATTTTAAGCTGGGAAAAAGAGTCAATGTAAGTAAAAAAAAAATTTTTTTTAATGAACAGCGTATTCAGAAGGAATTGTTAATGTGACTTTTGATTCTGAATGTTTGGAACAGTGTGAGCAGTATTGATGTTTGAGTCTGAGAATGAAAGGCAAAGAACTGAAGAACAAAGAGCAGCTCTTGTTGGCAATGGGCGAGAGTGGAATGGTAGATAATGAGGAGAGGACAGCCAGACACGCAGGGCCTTAGATCTCTGGAAGGATAACAGATGAGAAAGACTACAGTCAGAGCAGAGAATGGGGAATCATGACGTCTTTGATGAATCTTCTTCACATCAGTCTAGGTATGCTATAAAGGAGACCGAAAGAGATGAAAAGCACTGTCCAAAGGCCCATCTTTGAGTCCCACTAATGATGACATGGTGGAAGACAAAACACCTACATCCACATGCAGACTCTTTGAAGACACTGATGAGGGAGATGTCATCAAATCTTTTATGTGTTTATTAAATCAAGTGTTTTGGTTAGAGGTAAAGATGTATGTCTGGCTAATTAAAAAATAGACAAACTTATTTGTATTCATCCAGGGAAAACTTGAGCAAAGACCGCGACCATGTCCTGCCCACAGTGTGCGGCACGTGGTGGGGTGTTGTTCCAGGACCTTGCTTCAGACGTGTAAGTTCCCCCATCCATTAAACCATTGATGTCTCTGTTGCTGACTTCAGGCCCTTTCTTCGGTCTTGAAGCTGGCCAACCACAGGCCTTGTAGGCCTGCTGAGTGCAACCCAACAATTGGCAGGGTCAGCCAGGAGACTGAGGGAACTCCCGTGAGCGCCAAGGTGTCAGGAGATGTCAGGAGATACAGGACGGGGAAAGGAAAGTTGCCGGGGCTGTCCACTAGCATGTGGGCCCTTAAAGTTGTGAGTGTAATCCCTGGCTGGCCGTCCACTAACATGTGGGGTCCAAAAGTTGCAGGGGTAATCCTGGGCTGGCTGTCCACTAACACATGGGTCCCAAAAGTTCTAGTGATGATCCCCAAAGTTATGGGAGATATCCTGGGGTGGCTGTCCACTTGTATGTGGGGACTTGTGGTGGCTGTCCTTGATGAATGGGGGCTGCCAGGAAGCCTGGAGAACAGTGGCCTCTAATGGCTCTCTTATTGTATCACACAGAGTCTTTTGTAATTGGTTAAGCTAGCTTTCTAGAAGGAATTGGTATTTCTCTTTTGCCTTTGAGTTGTAAATAATCTACTTGGGCTCTCTGGAACTTTAATCTTGTGTGATCTCTAATAGTAAAGGAGAAAAAAGAGCTTTTAGGCAAACTCTATAGAAATAATTATGTTTTGGGAATGTCTATCTAAAATAGTCTCTCCAGGACTTCCCCTGTGGTGCAGTGGTTAAGAATCTGCCTGCCAATGCAGGGGACACGAGTTTGAGCCCTGGTGTGGGAAGATCCCACATGCCGCAGAGCAACTAAGCCCGTGCACCACAGCTACTGAGCCTGTGCTCTAGAGCCCGCATGCCACAACTACTGAGCCTGAGCCTGCGTGCCACAACTACTGAACCCTGTGTGCCTAGAGCCTGTGCTCCACAAGAAGAGAAACCACTACAATGAGAAGCCTGCGCACCGCAACGAAGAGTAGACCTTGCTCGCTGCAACTAGTGAAAGTCCGTGTGCAGCAACAAAGACCCAATGCAGCCAAAAATAAAAATAAATGAATAAACGAATAAATTTATAAAAATAAAATAAAATAAAATAGACTCTCCAGATTTTGGTAACTTGAAACTAAACTATGTTAAATGAAGAGAATTCACTGATTATCTGGGTTATTTCAAATAGGATACAATATTGGAACATTAATTGCTGGGCAGGTCTAAGTTTACCTACCCTTGCCTTCTTAGGAGAGGAAGGCTAAAGCATAAATTTTCCAATCAGGAAATGCACAATTACTTGCTTCTTGGTTTTTGCCAGAGATTAAGGTTTTTAAGGGTTAAGATTATAATCAGTCATAATTCTTTTTTTTAATGTTTATTTACTTATTTTTTTCTTATTAGTCAACCATTTTACACACATCAGTGTATACACATCAATCCCAATCTCCCAGTTCATCACACCACAACCCCCATCCCAAGCCGCTTTCCCCCCTTGGTGTCCATACATTTGTTCTCTATTTCTGTGTCTCAATCTCTGCTCTGTAAACTGGTTCATCTGTACCATTTTCTAGGCTCCACATATATGCGTTAATATCCAATATTTGTTTTTCTCTTTCTGACTTACTTCACTCTGTATGACAGACTCTAGGTCCATCCACGTCTCTACAAATGACCCAATTTCATTCCTTTTTATGGCTGAGTAATATTCCGTTGTATATATATATACAACATCTTCTTTATCCATTCATCTATCAATGGACATTTAGGGTGCTTCCATATCCTGGCTATTGAAAATAGTGCTGCAATGAACATTGGAGTGCATGTGCCTTTTTGAATTATGCTTTTCTCTGGGTATATGCCCAGTAGTGGGATTGCTGGGTCGCATGGTAGTTCTATTTTTAGTTTTTTAAGGAACCTCCATAATGTTCTTCATAGTGGCTGTATCAATTTACATTCCCACCAACAGTGCAAGAGGGTTCCCTTTTCTCCACACCCTTTCCAGCATTTGTTGTTTGTAAATTTTCTGATGATGCACATTCTAACTGGTGTGAGGTGATACCTCATTGTAGTTTTAATTTGCATTTCTCTAATAATTAGTGAAGTTGAGCAGCTTTTCATGCGCTTCTTGGCCATCTGTATGTCTTCTTTGGAAAAATGTCTATTTAGTACTTCTGCCAATTACTGGATTGGGTTTTTTATTTTTTAAATACTGAGCTGCATGAACTATTTATATATTTTGGAGATTAATCCTTTGTCCATTGATTCATTTGCAAATATTTTCGCCCATTCTGAAGGTTGTCTTTTGGTCTTGTTTATGGTTTCCTTTGCTGTGAAAAAGCTTTGAAGTTTCATTAGGTCCCATTTGTTTATTTTTGGTTTTATTTCCATTACTTTAGGGGGTGGATCAAAAAAGATCTTGCTGTAATTTATGTCAGAGTGTTCTTCCTATGTTTTCCTCTAAGAGTTTTATAGTGCCCGGTCTTACATTTAGGTCTCTAATCCATTTTGAGTTTATTTTTGTGTTTGGTGTTAGGGAGTGTTCTAATTTCATTCTTTTACATGTAGCTGTCCAGTTTTCCCAGCACCATTTGTTAAAGAGACTGTCTTTTCTGCATTGTATATCCTTGCCTCCTTTGTCATAGATTAGTTGACCATATGTGCGTGGGTTTATCTATGGGCTTTCTATCCAGTTCCTTTGATCTATACTTCTGTTTTTGTGCCAGTACCATATTGTCTTGATTAGTGTAGCTTTGTAGTATAGTCTGAAATCAAGGAGTCTGATTCCTCCAGCTCTGTTTTTTTCCCTCAAGACTGCTTTGACTATTTGGGGTCTTTTGTGTCTCCATACAAATTTTAAGATTTTTTGTTCTAGTTCTCTAAAAAATGCCATTGGTAATTTGATAAGGATTGCATTGAATCTGTAGATTGCTTAGGGTAGTATAGTCATTTTCACAATATTGATTCTTCCAATGCAAGAACATGGTATATCTCTCCATCTGTTGGTATCATCTTTAATTTCTTTCCTCAGTGTCTTATAGTTTTCTGCATACAAGTCTTTTGTCTCCCTAGGTAGGTTTATTCCTAGGTATTTTATTCTTTTTGTTGCAACTGTAAATGGGAGTGTTTCCTTAATTTCTCTTTCAGATTTTTCATCATTAGTGTATAGGAATGCCAGAGATTTCTGTGCATTAATTTTGTATCCTGCAACTTTACCAGATTTATTGATTAGCTCTAGTAGTTTTCTGGTGGCATCTTTAGGGTTCTCTATGTAAAGTATCATGCCATCTGCAAACAGTGACAGTTTTACTTCTTCTTTTCCAATTTGTATTCCTTTTATTTCTTTATCTTCTCTGATGCCCGTGGCTAGGACTTCCAAAACTCTGTTGAATAATAGTGGTGAGAGTGGACATCTTGTCTTGTTCCTGATCTTACAGGAAATGCTTTCTTTCAGTTTTTCACCATTGAGAATGATGTTTGCTTTGGTTTTTTCATATATGGCCTTTATTATGTTGAAGTAGGTTCCCTCTATGCCCACTTTCTGGAGAGTTTTTATCATAAATCGGTGTTGAATTTTGTAAAAGCTTTTTCTGCATCTATTGGGATGATCATATGGTTTTTATTCTTCAATTTGTTAATATGGTGTATCACATTGATTGATTTGCATATACCGAAGAATCCTTGCATCCCTGGGAAAAATCCCACTTGATCATGGTGTATGATCCTTTTAATGTGTTGTTGGATTCTGTTTGCTAGTATTTTGTTGAGTATTTCTGCATCTATATTTATCAGTGATATTGGTCTGTAATTTTTTTTTGTAGTATCTTTGTCTGGTTTTGGTATCAGTATGATGGTGGCCTCATAAAATGAGTTTGGGAGTTTTCCTTCCTCTGCAATTTTTTGGAAGGGTTTGAGCAGGATGGGTGTTAACTCTTCTCTAAATGTTTGATAGAATTCACCTATGAAGCCATCTCATCCTGGACTTCTGTTTGTTGGAAGATTTTTAATCACAGTTTCAATTTCATTACTTGTGATTGGTCTGTTCATATTTTCTTTTTCTTCCTGGTTCAGTCTTGGAAGGTTATGCCTTTCTAAGAATTTGTCCATTTCTTCCAGATTGTCCATTTTATTGGCATAGAGTTGCTTATAGTAGTCTCTTAGGATGCTTTGTATTTCTGCGGTGTCTGTTGTAACTTCTCCTTGTTCATTTCTAATTTTAGTGATTTGAGTCCTCTCCCTCTTTTTCTTGATGAATCTGGCTAATGGTTTATCAATTTTTATTATCTTCTCAAAGAACCAGCTTTTAGTTTTTTTTATCTTTACTATTGTTTTCTTTGTTTCTATTTCATTTATTTCTGCTCTGATCTTTATGATTTCTTTCCTTCTGCTAACTGTGGGTTTTGTTTGTTCTTCTTTCTCGAGTTCCTTTAGGTGTAACGTTAGATTGTTTATTTGAGATTTTTCTTGTTTCTTGTGGTAGGCTTGTATAGCTATAAACTTCCCTCTTAGAACTGCATTTGCTGCATCCCATAGGTTTTGGATCATCATGTTTTCATTGTCATTTGTCTCCAGGTATTTTTTGACTTCCTCTTTGATTTCTTCAGCGATCTCTTGTTTATTTTGTAACACATGGTTTAGCCTCCATGTGTTTGTGTTTTTTACGTTTTTTCCCCCTGTAATTGATTTCTAATCTCATAGCGTTGTGGTCAGAAAAGATGCTTGATATGATTTCAGTATTCCTAAATTTACTGAGACTTGATCTGTGACCCAAGATGTGATCTATCCTGGAGAATGTTACGTGTGCACTTGAGAAGAAAGTGTAATCTGATGTTTTTAGATAGAATGCCCTATAAATATCAATTAAATCTATCTGGTCTAATGTGTCGTTTAAGGCATGTGTTTCCTTATTAATTTTCATTTTGGATGATCTGTCCATTGGTGTGAGGTGTTAAAGTCCCCCACTATTATTGTGTTACTGTCGATTTCCTCTTTTAGAGCTGTTAGCAGATGCTTTATGTATTGAGGTGCTCCAATATTGGGTGCATATATATTTATAATTGTTATATCTTCTTCTTGGATTGATCCCTTGATCATACTGTAGTGGCCTTCCTTGTGTCTTGCAACATTCGTTATTTTAAAGTCTACTTTATCTGATATAAGTATTGCTACTCCAGCTTTCTTTTGATTTCCATTTGCATGGAATATCTTTTTCCATCACCTTACTTTCAGTCTGTATGTGTCCCTAGGTCTGAAGTGGGTCTCTTGTAGACAGCATATATATGGGTCTTGTTTTTGTATCCATTCATCCAACCTGTGTCTTTTGGTTGGAATATTTAAACCACTCATGTGTCAGGTAATTATCAATACGTATGTTCCTATGACCATTTTCTTAATTGTTTTGGGTTTGTTTTTGTAGGTCCTTTCGTCTCTTGTGTTTCCCACTTAGAGAAGTTCCTTTTGCATTTGTTGTAGAGCTGCTTTGGTGGTGCTGAATTCTCTTAGCTCTTGCTTGTCTGTAAAGCTTTTGATTTCTCCATCGAATCTGAATGAGATCCTTGCCAGGTAGAGTAATATTTGTTGTAGGTTCTTCCCTTTCATCACTTTAAGTATATAATGCCACTCCCTTTGGCTTGTAGAGTTTCTGCTGAGAAATCAGCTGTTAACCTTATGGGAGTTCCCTTGTATGTCATTTGTCGTTTTTCCCTTGTTGCTTTCAATGATTTTTCTTTGTTTTTAATTTTTGCCAATTTGATTATTATGTGTCTCAGCGTGTTTCTCCTTGGGTTTATCCTGTATGGGACTCTCTGTGCTTCCTGGACTTGGGTGGCTATTTCCTTTCCCATGTTAGGGAAGTTTTCGACTATAATCTCTTCAAATATTTTCTCGGGTCCTTTCTCTCTCTCTTCTCCTTCTGGGACCCCTATAATGTGAATGTTGTTGTGTTTAATGTTGTCCCAGAGGTCTCTTAGGCTGTCTTCATTTCTTTCCATTCTTTTTTCTTTATTCTGTTCTGCAGCGGTGAATTCTACCATTCTGTCTTTCAGGTCACTTATCCCTTCTTCTGCCTCAGTTATTCTGCTGTTGATTCCTTCTAGTGTATTTTTCTTTGCAGTTATTGTATTGTTCATCTCTGTTTGTTTGTTCTTTAATTCTTCTAGGTCTTTGTTAAATGTTTCTTGCATCTTCTCGATCTTTGCCTCCATTCTTTTTCCAAGGTCCTGGATCATCTTCACTATCATTATTCTGAATTCTTTTTATGGAAGATTTCCTATCTCCATTTCATTTAGTTGCTTTTCTAGGGTTTTATCTTGTTCCTTCATCTGGTACATAGCCCTCTGCCTTTTCATCTTGTCTATCTTTCTGTGAATGTGGTTTTTGTTCCACAGGCTGCAGGATTGTAGTTCTTCTTGCTCCTGCTGTCTGCCCTCTGGTGGATGAGGCTATCTAAGTCATAATTCTAATTACTGTAACCAAGTTTCTTTATTGATTACATTGTAATCAAGTGCTTAACCATGCCTTTTTAAGTCTTTTGTCTTTTATAGACAGTTATTGTTTTAGTTTGATGCTTTCGCAAAAGTGCTTCATCTTCAAGAAGATTCATAGGAAGGACCTTTTGACAATAAAAAGTCTCTGATAAATTGCTACAATGGGTAGGAATTTAAACAATGCTAACTGAAGACCTGATGGCTTCATAAAAAATTAACAAAAAGATTGGTTACTAAGTGAGCTGGTGAATATGGTTGTAATGTTTATGGGTTTTGTGTGGAATGTTACTGGTTTTGATCTCTGTTTACCAGATATAGGGAAGACTTCCCCTCAAGTTCGTTATGATTTATAGCAATTTGGTAAACGACACCTGTGGGTAGAATTGAAGCATTTTTCTTTTTCTCTCTTCCTGGTCCCTCCAGGAAATGGAGACTCTTGGGTTCTCAGCAGCCTTATCAGGGGAATGGAAAAAACTGTCTCCTGGCATGTGCACGAATCTCGATATTTTGGGGACTTCTAGAAGAGAGAAATCAGTCAAGGTGGAGTCTGATGGCAGGCCTTTGGCATGGCTTTCCTGGCCTTAAGAGGCCTTTTGGGAATTCATTCTGAGACTCCTGAGGAGTTCCCCCTCAGCCAGTTTGAAGGAGCCTACATGGTCAATTGACCAGACTTATTTTGCAAACAAATTAGTTTTTATTGGCTGTGTTTGGGGGAGATAAGGGTGTTTTAGAGAGAACAATATTATGTTTCAGTGGATGTTAAATTACAGTTCTGTTAATTGAGGTTTGTATCTATGAAGGTTATTGTGTTAGTTATACTTTTGCCCTGATGTTCAGGAAGGAAAGAAAATTCTGTAGTGAAGTTGCCCTAGAGTATAACTACTCATGAAGTGTGACACTGCTTGCTTTAAATCTCCTGCTTAAAGCACATGTACAATGCTTTTGTGACAATTGAGTATAAGTGATAACATGTGTTCCCCATAAAGTGTTTCCCCATTAACATACCTCTGAGCCTGTTCATGAGATCTGATTAGTTTTCCCCCAGCACGAATGGCTAAGCGAATATAAAGGAGGTCTCAGCCCTGAGGGACATGATTTGAACCCAAAGTAGGAGCCAGCACCCTAGCATCAGGGATAGATATTTTGATCATCAGTGCTTTCTGTTGTAAGATTTGCAATCGAAAGGGGAAATCATGGAAAAATCTGCACATATTGAGGTATGGGGAAGTCAGAAGGTTTATACATGGTTGAACTTAAATTTTACTGACCAGAGCAGCCTGTTTTGCTGCCTTTCTGACATGTGTTGTACACCTGCTTTGGCCATTGAAGAAGGGAGTAAATTTGAAAGTCAAAATGGAGTAGCTATGTGTCAGACATCCAAGATGAAACTAGATGGCCATTGTATACATGATTTTGGACACGTTCCTATATTACTGAAAACTTGAATGTTCTGAATTGTATTGCAGACTAGGGAAAAAAAACCATAGGCGGGTGTGGTATTATCTCAGAATGTGATTACTGCCTGTATTTTGCTTAATTGTCATAATCTCCCTGTGTTGTGCCTGTTATATGTCAGACATTTTGTCCCTAGCCTGAGGGAGGAAATGCATTCAAGGACTAAGCAGCAACACTCTCCTCACTGTGAAATGAGTCTAATTTCTGGGTCTACAGCAAGGTGCTGTTGTTGTCCTCCTCTGGACTTCCATGAAAAATTGACCCAGCTACTGTAACTGTGTGGGGACTACTGACAATTGTGGAGAAAGACTTTCACCATCTTCCGTCCCACATGCCAATTCATCAGAAAGAACCCTGCTGGTAAATGTTACTGTACAAATGAGTCCACCCCTAATGGCACTCAACATAACATGGGGTGACAGATGTCTACTGTGACTGCTGACTCCTGGTTAGGCCACCAGAATGTTTCTTTTAAAGCCAGCCCTTCCCCTTCCCATGGGGGTGGCTCTGGGTTTGTGAAAACCAGTGGTGGCCTATCTGTATTGTATTTGTGGTATCTGGTTGCATTGCCCCTCTATATACAGCATCCCAGAGATATCATGGAAGAGGGGTGGACCAAAATTGTAAAGGTCGTGCAGGGTATGTAGGGGTGGAGTGTATGGTCAGGCCACTCAAGGTGGCTGCTCTCTTGTTCTCTGTACTTTCTCTGCCTGACCAGTGCCTGCTTTACCTACACGCTACTCACATGACTGACCTTCCTACATACTTGCCCTAGGCTCCACCTAGTGATTGCTCTTATCAAAGAGGTTGTGAGGGGTGTGCCCCCTGCTGGTTTCCCTGGTAACTGAGCTCACCTGACATCAATTCCCCTATAACTGCTAAACTCTCCCTGCCCCTGGGCATGAAGACTGCTGCCATGTCCTGCCTGCTGTCATCTGCTGCACATGGTAGGGTGTTACTCTAGGACCTTGCTTTAGATGCGTAAGCTCCCCCATCCATTAAACTATTGATTTCTAAAAAAAAAAAAAAAAAAGTTCAGGGATACCCTAGCCTCCCTCCAGACATCATCTAAAGACAGAATTTGATGAATTTTGTCTTTCAGTGGTGATCAGAGAGACCCTCAGGAGATAAATTAAGTACAGAGAGATGTGACCCTTGTCTAGATGTTGTTGTTACTGCTACTGCTTAACAAGTAAATATTTACTTAATCAATTAGTTCTGTTCCTTGGTTTATAATTAATGAAATAATCAGTTTGGAGGAATTTCAAATGGAAATAGGACAATTAGAAATAATGACTATTTCTACCTCTAGGATACCAAAGCATCCAGCTGAAAAGAGAACGATTCAATCATGCTGCCTAATTTTTCTCCTTTCCCTTTTCCCACCTTCTGAAAAAGGAATCTCAGAGCCCAGAATGTTGCCATCCATGCCCTAATAATCTTTCAGTAATCAGCATCTCCCTTTTTCTCACATGCAAAGATCTAGAATGATGAGAAGGTACAAGAGATCCCAGGCCAGAGAATGCTAATGTCTTTCACCACTCATAATAAACCTCAACCATGTGGCCTCATTAAACAAAATAAACCAACCAAATAAGCTATTTTTGTCATTTGTGCAGGCAGGAGAACGTTTTTCTTTGAAACAGTGTGTTGGCTTCCATTACCGAGATTTTTTTTTTTCTTTTTTTTTTTTTTTTTTTTTT
>RJWK010036107.1:0-21876 GCA_004363435.1 Platanista minor | reverse complement strand
GCCGCATAGCACAGGGAGATCAGCTCAGTGCTTTATGATCACCTGGATGGGTGGGATGGGGAGGGTGGGAAGGAGGGAGACGCAAGAGGGAGGAGATATGGGAACATATGTATATGTATAATTGATTCACTTTGTTATAAAGCAGAAACTAACACCATTGTAAAGCAATTATATTCCAATAAAGATGTTAAAAAAAAAATTCTCTTCTCCTCCCCGAAAATACTTGCTGCTGTTTACTTTTCAGAATTCTCAAATAGCTGGCCTGTACCGTCTGTTCAGGTCTCGTAGCTGCATTCAGAAGAAAAGACACAGGGTGTGTGCTTAACTTCATTCCGCTCGGAACTAGAACTCCTGGCGGGCTCGTTTAAAACACAGCTTTCTGGTCCCCACCCTGAGAGTTGCTGATTCAGTGAGTCTCAGGTAGGGCCTGAGAATCTGTATTCCTGACAAATCAGCAGATGATGTTGATGCTGCTTGTCTCAGAACCACATTTTGAGAAACATGGACGTAGTCTATCCTTCAGATGGGAAAACTCTTTATCCAGAGTAGAATTGAGGTTCCTTCATTTTAATGAAATTAAGCGCCGGATGGTTTCCTATTTAATAAGCTGAGGGTGAAAGGACAGTGGAAATCCTTTGGTTGAGCAGTGAGGAGGTTAGAAGAGATAAAGCATCGTGGAGCTTACCGTGGGTTACTTGACCGAATAGGGACTATGGCGGGCACTTTCCTAACAGAACTTAAAACTTGTGGAAATGCTGTGATAGGGAATTTCTGTTATTAAGGCACCTGCTTTGAATACTGTTTTTTCAAGTAAAAGGTCACGGAACCAGTAACTCTTGAATTACTTTGCTTGTGGGATAGATAATGTCTTTGCGTGTAGGAGGGACAGTAAGAGGAAGTACATTTTCGTCTCAATTATGAATAACAAAGAAAACTCTTGGCCAAAGAAGCACCCCAGTTGCCCCTGCCCCTCTTGGCAGTGATTGCAAGGACAGAACACGGGGCATGGGCAGCTATACATACCACACTTGGCATGTACTTTTTGAAATCAGAGAAAGGGTAGATTATTGTCTGAATGGGTCTCACAGCAATCTGAATTTTAGAAAAAAGACATTCAGTCCAACTGTCTAGTCCCTCACACAGGATTTGGTAAGTGATGGCTGGGCTGATTTCTTTCTGTCTCACACTTTAACGTGTGAAATCCTGGAAGACAGAGCTGCTCAAGAATAATGAACTTCAGATTAAGGTATTTATAAGGACAGAGCCGTCTGTGGAACCGTCCTGACGTGTGCACCTCGGCCTTGGGCTGTGGGTAGAAGGTCCTCCGCTGATGGGGCCCCGAAAGGCGCCCAGTAGGGTCCTTCTCTTTCCGCCACTCAGTGCTTCCAGTGTGACCAGCTTGGAGCCCATTCTGCGATAGCCTGGGGACTGGCGTGAGGCTGCCGGCATCCCAGAGCAGCTGCCAGACTAGAGGACTGAGCTCTTCAGCCACAAGAGGCCTTGCCACCTTCCCCAGACTCCTGGGGGGCTTTTCCCATGCAGCCAAGGAGTCAGTACTGGTGGGAATGATCACCTCTGGGCAGAACTGGTTTGCCCAAGATGCAGGTCTGGGCAGAAAAGAGAAGAAAGAGTGGAATTTTAAACCCCAGGGGCCACAGACCAGAGGAGGCACATACCCGATGAGCCCTGTTTTCCATCTAAGTACCTGCTTTTGCTTGTCCACAGACACATTGCCTCTGTCTTGTCATTTCTGAACTCTTTAATCCCAAGAGCTTGCATTATTTGCACAGTTGCCACGAGTCCTCCAGGCCAGCAGGAGGCAGTAAAGAGCCTTGGAGGGGCGCTTTACCAAGTGAAATTCTGTAAGCCTTGACGAAACGGTGTCCTCGTTAAAGAGGGATTTTCTTCTCAGTTCCCTCTACTGGAGAGCCCCACTTTGTCATTCCTGGGTTGCTGGTCCGTCTGCTGGCCAGCACACTTGGCCAACTCTCGCCTCTTAGCGTGACACAGGGGGCTGTGCAGAGAAGAGAGGACATGGTCCTGGCTCCCAGGACCAGGGGAGATAAAAACACTGACCAGATACTTATCGTAACAGTTTACTAGTCCCGACTTGTGGAGCCGTCCTGAGTCCTCCTGCCTGGGCTCCTGGGCCCAGATCTTAGCAAGTCTCTTCTGGGGAGTGTGGTTGCTTGTTTGTCCTCCTGTTCCCTAGCCGCGCATAAGGTCTTCGAGGGCAGGGAACCCATCTCTGCGTCTCCAGGCACGAGCAGCGTAGAATAGGGGCTTAGCACTTGTGCTTTGGGGCCAGACAAACCTGGATTCATATCCCTGGATCAGTAACTGCCAAACCCTTTCTTTATCTCCCTCATTCAGCGTTTTCATGAAAAATAAAACAAGTGGACACATCAGCAGTACCTATCCCGCGGAGCTTCTTTGGAGGTTCTAGAAGGTGATGCTCATGAGGAGCTTCACCCATGCTTGGCAGACGGCAGGGGCTCAAAAAAGTTAGTTCCTCTGCTCCTTCCTTCTCCCCTCCTCCCCTCCAGAGCTTCACACGGTGCTGGGCACAGAGAAGGTGCACATAGAACGTTAGCTGAATGACTAAGGAAGTGACTGAACTAAAAACCAACTGAGGCCCAGTCATATGGCTCATTGGATCCCCGGGATAGTTGCCCCTCATCCCCCTGGACACGGGGCAATGTCTGCAGAGGAGCAGGACCAGCTCCCGGGGGTGCAAAATCCATGCTGAGGAAGCAGTGGTTTCTCAGGGCCCCTTCGTGAGGGGCCCTCAATGATACCTTTTTACTGAGGGTGTTGCTATGTCAGGTAGGGTTGTGCTCACTTAAATAACATTGGAGGGTTTAACTGTCACTTTCCCATATTTCGGTGAATCCATCGTTACGTTTTGTTGGAGTTTGAGGCTCGTGAGCTCAGCTCTTTTCCATCTGTGAATTTTATTAATTTCTTATTCCTTTCTGCTTTTTTTTTTTTTTTTCCAAGAGTCAAGCCTAATTCTTAGTATTAGTAGATTCAAGAACACAGCATTTACTATGAGTTTTACTGTTGTGGTTAAATGTGCGTATTTTGAATCACATATACACGTGTGATGTTATATATGTAATTTTAAATCACATGAAGTGTACCATTCTAACCATGTTTAAGTGTACAGTTCGATGGTGTAAAGTACAGTCACGTTGCTGTGCAGCCATCACCACCATCCATCTCCAGGACTTTTTCATCTTCCCCAACTGAAACTTTACCCCCTGACAACCATCATTCTCCTTTCTGTCTCTATGAATTTGACCATTCTAGGTACCTCACAGAAGTAGGATCATACAGTGTATGTCCTTTTGTGACTGTCCTTTTGTGTCCTTTTATTTCACTTAGCATGACGTCTTCAGGGTTCATCCACGTTGTAGCATGTGTCAGAATCCCCTTCCTTTTTTAAGTCTAAATATTTCACTGTGTGTATATGTCACATTTTATTTATCCATTCATCTGTCAATGGACAGTTGGGCTGCTTCCAACTTTGAGCTACTGTGCATAATGCGGCTGTGAACATGGGACCACTGATATATATTTGAGTTCCTACTTTTCCTCCCTGCTTTCAAACTTGTTTGGGAGGGTCAGAGCAGCTTAGATTATTTGTCGGCTGGGAGGGCTCATCTGTCTAGGGTCCCCTCCTCCTAAAATGCAGGTCCCGAGTCCTGGATCAGTCCTCTTGGCCCACTCCAGGCATCTCCTGAGCACCACTGGTAACAGGATCTGCAGTTACTTCTGGTTTTCCCTGTCGTGGAGAAGGGCAGTGGCACAAATCGCTAGAAAGAGACAAGGAGAGGTTGGCTTTGGCTTTGGGTGCACTTAGCTTTGATAGAGGGGTGTTCTATTTCCTGAGTACGTGTTGATTCGTGTCAGGGGCTGTAAACCAGTTGGAGGCAGGACTGCGCTAGTCAGCGGTCTTCGCTAGCTGTGACCGTCCTCGGAACCATCCTGGTTGTCACTCACTAACGATTGCATGGTTCTAAGGGACATTCCAAAGAACTCAGACCATGCTGGTGGTGTTGCTAAATGGTTAAGGACTTGGACCCTGGATTCTGATTGCCTGGTCCAAGTCTTGGCTCTGCCATTTACCGATGCTCCGGGCACATTACCAGATCTTTCTCAGGCTCACTTTTTTTTTTTTTTTTTTCATCTATTAAGGTGGGAAGAAGAATAATGTCTACTTGCTGGGTTTGTTGAGAGGGTTAAATGAGATAATGGATTCAAAACCCTTAATACAGTGCCTGATATATGGTTAAGCTGCACATTAAACATTAATTACTGTTATTATCATCTCTGCTTTTATTCTTACAGCCATCTCCCTTTATCCAACGTTGGTCATGACTCAGTAAGTACGAACCTCAGACAGAGCCTGGTCTGGGTCTTTCATGCATTTTCCATTCAGTTACTCTCTTTCTGCAAAAGCCTGAGATCAGCTCACCCAACGTGAAAGCTTGGTGAAAGCTCTGACACCTTGTAAAGCCTCACTTCTTCCTAATAACTTTCTATATGAGTCAGGGGCCACCCGGAGTGTTTACGCTCTGGACCCCAGGAGCGGGGAAGGAGTGGTGACTGCCACTGGCTTTGTGAGCTCCCAGGCAGCCAAGGTCAACTGGAGAGGTCAACCCCACCAAAGGAAATTTCGTCCGGCTTCCACGGAATAGGAATATTAATCTGACACGAGGCCAGAGCAGGCTGGAGCAGAGGGAGATGAAATAGTGGAGCAAGAATGTAGTGCTCTCTTGGTGGAATCAGGCAACGGATGGCTGCAGCAAATCAGAACCAGACTTTTGAACATGGCTCGGGTGGTGGTGGAAAGGGAGGAGGTGGTCGTGCCTTGGGGTCCCCTCCGCTTCTCGCTAGCAGCCCTGCCCTGGGGCTGCATGGGTCCTTTTCTTCACCAAGCTGGGGAGCGAGAGTGGGCTTGTGGACGTGCCTGCTGGCTTCCTTCCATTTTTGTTTGGTCCGTTTTCTGTCCAGATGATCGAGAGCAATCTGTGGGCCCAGCGTGTTGTCCTAGGCCACAGGTCGTTGAGAAGGTCCTAAATAATTGCCGTTTCCTTCCAATGCACCTTCCGGAAGCAGGGGCTGAACACCTTCACCAGGGCCCCCAGAACAGTTTCCTGGTGTTGGAGTTGCTTTTGTCTGCTCCCCGCCTCTGGATGATGCAGAAAATGCCGGCTGTCCTGGGCCAGGACAGAGGTGGCCTTGGACCCTGGTGGTCTGACCTGGACCTCAGGCCACCTTGCCCTCTGCAGTGAGTACTCTTCATCAGGAGATGCGGCTCCAGCAGCAGGAAAGATGGGGACGGGGGCGGGGTGGGGGGCGGCGAAAGGACACGGTTTACAGTTGGCGTTGCGTCAGCCTGCATATATGGCTGATCAGGTGGGCGAGGATGACACATCTGAAATCCAAGCTGCTGCTCTGAACGGATGCCGGTCATTTCATTCTCTTCTCTCGTGAATTTTACAAGGTCCTGTGGCAGCAGCTAGAATCACTGCGCACGCTGGCTGTGATCTAGTGCTTCCTGGCAGCGTGACGGGTGACAGGCCCAGATTCGAAATGCCCGTCCCTTGATTTACTGCCGGCGGGGCCGTATGAAGTCAGAGTTAAGTGGTCAGGGTCTGGGGGGTGGGCGGCCGGGTTTTCCCATCTCCATTTTTTACCGCCTACCTGATCTTGGGCCACATTTTAAACTTGCTGTGCCTCAGTTTCTTTCTCTGTAAAATGGGGATGATAATATATGCTTACCAGGGCTGGTGTTGGGATTAAGTCAGATGATGCGTGGGAAGGGATTAGAGAAGAGCCTGCCACCCAGGGGTTGAAATTCAGAAAGCGCCATCCTGTAATTTCTCCTGGGGCGTTAACAGGGCGCTCATCTTTGTGAGATTTGCAGCTCTAACCGGCTCTCCAGGTACAGGCATGATGTTACAGACCTCAGACCTTTTGGCTAGGGGAAAAGCCACGGTCCGTCAACGTGAGCCATTAAAATTATTCATTATAAATGCCTGGTACTGTTTAAAGTACGTTAAATAAACCCAGAAAATGTCAGAGCTAGAAGTGACCTATGACATCAGTCATCTCATCCAAACTCTGACACCAGCCATCTCATCCAAACTCCTAATTTCACAGAGAAGCCAAGGCTGCCAAGACCCCGATTCCAGGCAGTAGGAGAGCAGGGGCTTGAAGACCTGAATTCCCAGCCCAGTGCTCGCAGTGCATCCCCGGGCCTCTCCTCGAGCTGGGAGAGAGTCCTGCAGGACAGCCAGAGACCCAATAGCTAAGCCGATGTCAAACACACGCGTGTGGCACAAACCCACCTGAGGGTCTGTGCTGTACTTCCAGTCAGTGGCATCAGGGACTGAGCAAGAGAAATTGCTCAGGATGTATATTCAACAAACAGGTAAGTGACATTTCTGTGAGCATTTGTGCAGAGTGGCTGTGAATTGGTGAGTCATCTCTGGGGCAGACGGCATCTCAGGTCTGGGGCGACAACAGAGTGGCTGGACCTGCCCCTGAGGGATGGGCACCCTTCTCCTCGGGTGACCCTCTGCTCCTCTGCTGCGCTTAGCGTAGGCTCTGTACCTGAGTCTCAGATGTCTAATTGACTTCAGTTTCCAGTCCCCTCCCTAGCTGGGGACCGACAGGAAGCCGGGCAAGGGCTGACTGAGCCTCTGTGGGACTTCAGGCTAGAAAAACCGTGTGGGCCCGTGGCGTCAGGGGCTTCCAGCAGGGTGTGTGGTGGGCAGTTAACTTCCCTGGTGACGGGGCTCACGCGAACCCTAGCGGGAAAGCCACAGGGGCCGTCTCTGTCCAGTGCCCCTCTCTGCTTTCCTGCGTCTGCATCCAGCTCTTAACCTCATCCTCTTCTTGAGAATTTCTCTTTCGTCTCCTCCTCTTCTGCCCTCCTGCTCATCACCTTTCCAGCAGACAGCCCTCTCCAGAGACCACTCGGCAATGCCCCCGACCCCGGCGTGAGCAAGGTTTGACCCTGGCCTTTTCTCCTGGGGCTTCATCCGCTGCTGGGCTTTGAGTCAGGAAAACAAAGGCAGCTCTGCGTGGGCACGTCGGCGACTGGGCACTCTCCTTTCTTCCATTCCTCTGCTTATCCCAGGTGGCTCTCTCAGACCACCCAGCTCACGGCTCTCCCATCCTTTGATGTCGGTTTCCTCTGAACCTTGGAAGGAAGCCCCGTCACATGGCACTGGTCCTTTGGCCACTAGTCCCTCTGATGTCTGACCAAGCTGTGCACATCCTCAGTCCAGCTGGCGGGCCGGGACCTGAAGCTGGCACCGTCCCTACTCCCTGCCTGTGGGGAGGCGTGCAGAGCTTTGCCTTTCTGTTTGAAGGTGTTGTTAAAGGCCACAGCTTTCCAGATTCCCTCCCTGGAGAAGACAGAGGAGCAGAGAAGATTCTGAAGTCAGGTGGTCCCAGGGAATCACTCCAGACTTGAGTTTCCCATTTGTGAAGTACAGGCTGCATCAAGCGGATGCCCTGGGGCCCTGACAGAAGCTCAGGTTGGAGAGGAGCATTATTTCTTCCAGGCCATGAGAGAGGTGACGGGCTGCAGTGACAGCCCCTGATACAGGTCAGGGCAGTCCTGAAACCCCAATATGAGATGTTTTTGCCTGTCACTTTCCTTCCCTTTCTTAAAGACCCGTGAGAAAGAGTCTCCACATCTGCTCTCAATGCTGTTCAGCCTTCCTCTCTCAATAGTGGTTTCCACTTGGAAATCTCTTTCTCTGCTTTCCCCGGTCACCTACCCCATCCCACCCTCCCTCCCAACCATAGTCTGAAAGAGTTAACTCAGTCCTCAGCCCCTGCCACGAAGTCTTTATTTGCCAGTAGAATAAGCCTAGTGTGAGCATCATTGAAATCGCTAATTTATTTCTATAGCTTCAGTCTCCAGCTTGGAATGGAACAATGAGACCAAAAGTGTTCCACACACATCGTTTAATAAAGGAATATGCCTCCAGCTGAACTGTATGGCTGTTGGATTTTCTGGTTTGACTGGTTAACCCTTGTAAGTGGTTTGGATTTCTCTTGTTCGAGCTGGTGGGACTGGAGGTGGGGAGGTCTAAGGGTCCGTGAGCCCCTCTCGTTGCTGTAGCATTATTCCCCTGACCTCTTATCTAGTCAAAAGGTTTAACCTCTGTGACATTGTCTTCCATTGGAGAACTGGTTAAAGATGTAAATCTCACAAAAATGAGTGTGCTGCATGGTCCCAGGAGAAATGACAGGATTGCCCCTTCTCAATTTCAACCCCGTCGGCTTTGAGAAGGCTGTCGATTTTATTATTGATCGTTGAGTTTGATCTGATGCATCTCACAGAGACTTGGCTCCGTGGTTGGTTGGCAGCAGCTACGCCGATGACGAGTTTTTCCGTTCCCCCCGCCAGATGTAGGAGCTGGTAGGGTACATGCAAACTTACTCCTCCCTTCCTTCTGGAAAGTCTGATTTGGATACATGCATATGTGGGTTTCTTTGTGTTACTGATGGCATGCTTTAAAAATTGCTCTTGACATACTGCCCGAGGCAGGGATATAGATGGAATGACCTCTGGAAGACCCTTCTTGGTAAAAGAGCTGTGAGTTCTTTTTTCTTGTTATTCTGTGGACTGTACAGGTCTTTTTTTTTTTTTCTGGAGATATAGGTAGAATACTATATAACCTGTGTCCAACTCTCTGGCTCTGGATAGAACCATTGCAAATACAATCTATGATGCAGAAAGTGGGTTCATCTGGGGGGAGTCAGTATCCATCCATCCATCCATCCATCCGTCATTTATCAAATAATTGTTAAAATCTAGGAACGATGCTAATATGCTCCCTATTATTTAATTTCTTTTGGTGTTTCTATTCAGTGAGAATAGAAAACCATTCCAATTCTTTTTCAACTTGATCTTTCTTTTGCACTTGACACAGTTGACCCCTTTCTCCTACTTGATATTTTTCGTCCCGAGGTTTCCAGAGCCTGTGACGTGGTGCATCCCTGCATGTCTGCTCCTGTGGGTGCCCTTCTTATTCTCTTACATGTGTTCTTTCCCCCTTTCCTACCGTTGGAGTATCAGTGTCCTCAGAGTTCTGTCTTCAGCTTTCTTTTTCCTTTCTTCTGCTCTTTAAACACTCTTTCTGGACAATTTCAACTGTGTCACCATGTGTAAGTTATGCTCTCTACCTGTGTATGATGACCCACAAATACTCTTATTTAGCCTGCATTTGTGCTGTGTGCTCCCAGCTCTTATATCTGTCTCCTGACCATGAATGCCTGGATGTCCAGAAGCATCTCAAACTCAGCATGCCCATAAATGAACTCGGCATCTCCTCCGTCAAACCCGTACCTTCATGATTCCCTGTCTTGGGGGCAACCATGCCAGGATCGGGAAGCCTCCTTAGGCATCTCCTTCCCCTCACACCCATGGACACTAAGTCATATCAGTCCCATTTCCCATATCTGTTTCCACTGCACCTTCTCCATCGCCACCATCCTGATTCCAGCACTCAGGATCTCCCCTTGCGTTACTGCAGGGTTTCTTAACTGGTCCCTAGATTTGCCCCTTCCAGCCATCTGCATGCTCTATCAGATTGATCTTACGAGGTGCAAATCTGATCAAACAAGTCAGTTCCTATTGAAAATCTTTCAGTGGCTCCCAAGCACCTAAGAATAAGTTCACACTCCTTAAGCATGTTGAAGCAGGTTTCTATGATTCACCTCCCTGCTTTGCTTTATCTCCACCCTCAGACTTCGCCCCAGACACACACCTGAGGCTTCAGCCATGCCAAACCACTTGCCATTGCTGCCTCTGCCTCTGGGCCTTTGCCCGTGCCTTTCCCTACACCGGAAACGCTTCTCCCTCCCCCGATGTGCTCTTCTTAGCTCAAGCACCGTCTCTCCTGTGAAGTCTTCCTTGACCTACTGGGCTCCTCCTCCCCACGTCCGTTGTACCTGGCACCTGTCGTGATACTTTGCTTTCATGTCTGTGTCCCCACTAGACAGCGAGCGCCTGGCGGGGCAGGGGTGAGGGTGGTGTCTCTATCCCTGTAACCCCAGTGCTTCACACAGGCTTGGCCTGGAGAGAGCTCAGGAGCTGTTCCCGGCTATACAGCCCCTCTAATAATTTTTCCTCTTCTGCTGTGTATCTGAGCTACAGATGCTTCGTCACTTGTCAGTTTAGACTTTCTCTTCTATCTTTCGCATCGGAAATCCTCCAGAAAACACGAGGACTTCTGAAATGAGCTTTGTTTCTCGTGTTTGGGTGCAGCCAACTCTTATTTATCTGCCTGCATCTTCACCTGATGTTTTGATTATTCGGAGGAAAAACGATGAATATAGACTCGGCTTCGCTTGGATCTTTAGCTCTGACCCTGGTGCTGCTTCCACCCCTCCGCCACCCCCTTCGTCCTTCCCTGGGAGCAAGGGAGGCACACAGATTTAATATCGGGTCATGCTTCCAAAGGAGAAGGGTGAAGAAGCACTGCTGTGTTCTCGCAGGCCCTCCACAAGTGTGTGTGTCCACACGGGCTGCTGTGTAAATCGGTGTGGGAATGTGATGTTCCCATAAATCTGTTGTCTTGTTTAGGGATCACTGTCTCGCTTTGTTGGTCTTGGGTACTTGTTTCTACGCCGTGTGGACTGAACTTAAGAGAAAGTCAATCATGTTGATATCCAGGGCATTTATACGCTAGTTAGTGAATTAATTAATTCATCAAATATTTGGAGCACTCTTGCGCTCGGGCTGGTAAGACGGTGGGGAGCAGAATTGGCCCCTGCCCTAGAGCGGGCAGCATGGTATTATAGAAAAGCATACCCAGGTCACACAGACCCCAGTGTAAGCGTTGATTGCATCACCCCTTACTGTGTGTTCCTGAACAAGGTACTCAACCTTTCTGAGCCTCAATTTCTTCATCTAAAAAAGGATTGTCCTACTTCCCTTATTGTAAAAATTAGAGGGAAAATACCTCAGACATCATTTGTTTGCTACAGTGCCTTATACTTCATAGAGAGGCATTATTACTGTCCACTATTACAGTAGTGATTGTGGCAAATTGCAAAACCCAAACTCTCTAGTCTGCTTTAGCTGACGGTAATATCTAAGGTTTAGAGTGTACATTCCCTGATACAGACTCGGTTCTTAGTGCTTTACATGTGTTAAGGCACTGAATCTGTACAATAATCTTTTCAGAGAAATACTTTTACTATTTTGTGGAAGGGTAAACTGAGGCACAGGAAAGTCAAATAACTATTCCAGGGTCACGCACTTGGTGAGTTGTTGGCTGGGGATTTGAACCCAGGCAGTTTTGCTCTGTATTATGTGCTCTTAACATATTACTCTGTTTCTCCATGTCACTCAGTTTAATAATGTTTCTAGTGAAGAATTGTTTTCTAAGGCTGCCATAAAATATCACCTCAGACTTGTTGGCCGAAAACAGCGGAGATTTATTCTCTCACAGTTCTGGAGGCCAGAGTCCAAAATTGAGGTGTCAGCAGGGTCGGTAACTTCCGGAGGTTCTCTCCTGGCCTCTGACGATTGCCAGTCTGTGCTGTCCCTCGCCTTGTGGCCTCGCCACCCCGACCTCTGCCTCTGTCTTCATGTGCCTTCTTTCCTGTGTGTCCTTTGCTCTTGTTTATAAGGACACTAGTAGTTGGGTTTAGGGCCCACCTTCATCCATGTGACTTCATCGTAACTGGTTACATCTGCAGCAACCCTCTTTCTAGATAAGGTCACATGCTGAGCTACCACGTGGACATGAATTGTGGGAAAGGCACTGTCCAACCCATGATAATAACCATTGGCTCTTTGTTTTAAAATGGGAGGAGTGTTTATTTACTATCATTCCAAAAAACAAGGGAAATAATTAAAATTGTTATTATTATTAATTATTTAATTATTGTCCAAGAACCTGAACGTATATTAGAGCAGGATTCCGACTGGCTTGGGCCATGGCCAGACAGTGAGACCCCACTTCCTCCTCAGCTGGTTCTGGCCCTGCCCAAACCGGATGCCATGGAGCCTTACCCACAGCCTGGCCCTGGATTTCCCTCTAGTCAAACGCCTTCATCCATTTCCCATCTGATGTGGCCTTGAGTTCTTTTACTTTTCTCGTTTCTCTCCTCTGAATGGGCTCTGATTTGTCCGCCCCCTTGAAATGCATCCATGAGAACAGAAACACAGTTTCCTCTCTGTCTTTCTAGTTGTGGCCGAGGTCCTGTGGGCTTTTCGTGGTGGCCGCGTCGTGCTGAAGCCCCAGGCCTGGTTCTGCCTCTCACCGCAGTGATTTTGAGCCTCTCTGTGCTCAGTCTGATCCTCTTTAGGATGGGGATCATTTCACTTAATCACAGGGCAGCGGAGGGTTGAGGGGCCCGATGTGTCTGGACGCGCTCTTATTGGCAACGTGTGGATGTGCCGGGGTCGAGGCTGGGCGTCTGCTGCAGGTTCAGATGAAAGGGTTTGGGCGCCCGCAGCCGTCTGCCCTCCATGGTTGACCCCAGTCCCAGGAGGGCTATCAGGTGGGGTTAGTTCACTTGGGAGGGGCTGGAGGAATGGGTCCAGAAGGTGGAGTGTCTGGTCCAAACTTTTGATCGGGAGATGCGCCCTTTGATGTAGCAGAACAGAGTTCCTCCAGGAGCAGGGCCCGTGGCCAGCGGGCCCGTTCGCCTCCGCTGCGTTCTCCAGCAGGTACGGCACAAACTCGTGTGTCTGGGTTGCAGCCCAGGGCCATCCTCCCATTAGGGCTCGTCTGCCTCTTGCTACCTTGTGGTTTGTCCTAGTCGACGATCGCCCTAGCTCATGAGATGTGAAATGAATGTGCCATCAGATCAGAGCATTAATAGGACACATTTACTGGACATCTCCTGTATACAAGGCACAGTATGAGGTTCAAGAGTGAAAAGACATGGAAGCAGCCTTCAAGAAGCTCACCCTCTAGTATAGCAGGCAGACATGGAACAGTCACGGCCGTGAGAGAAGGGCCAGCTGGAGGTGTGACTGTCAGTAAGGCCTGAACTAGATCAAGGGTTGGCCAACTAGATCAAGGGCTTACAGGCCAAACCCCGCCCACCGCCTAGTTAGGTAAATAAAATTGTGATGGAAGTTTGTTGCCTAACATGTATTGTCTCTGCTTTTCCACTTCCACGGTTGAGTGGTTATGATGCATAGCCAGCAAAGCCTACAGTAGTTACCATCTGCCGTGTTATAGAGGAAGCTTGCTGACCCCGTCCCAGGTGATGGGTTAGCAGGCAGAGTTCCGAATGAGAAATAGACACGGACCTCATCCTCAGGGGCTCTCTGGAGTTTTGTGTGTGTGTGCAGCTAGCACATGGGATTTGGAGAAAGATGACCTGAACGAGTGGCTTGGGGGGAGCTGTGGAGATGTGTGTGAGGTTGGGCTGGGAATGATGTCAGAAAGCTTGCAGGTGGGCAGGAGGCCTGTGGGGCTGGGAGGAAGCTGGGTGCCCGGGGACACACTTTCACAGGCGCACAGAATTGCAGAGAAAGAGAGAGAGAGAGAGGCCAAGGCTAGGGCCGAGCCAGCCTGGGAGGCTGTGAGAACAGGGGTGGCATGGGTTCAGTGTCAAGCATCAACGACGCAACTCAAGTTGAAGGGTCCTTACGGGTCACGTGACCCCAACTTTCACTAAGTGAGGGGAGGGGGTAGGGAGGGGAGGGAGGCGACATCTCCAAGCTCATCCAGGTGGAGGTGGCAGCTCAGGCAGGCATCCTGCCTTCCTCCCCGATGGTGAGCTGAGCCCTGGGGCCCTGACCCCGTGACCTAGCTCTTAGGGGAAGGGGCTGAGAAGCGTGGCTCCTCCTCAACAGCCCCCCCTCTTTTAAAGGTTCTGCAGCCCCCAGACTCCTGGTCTTTTTTCCTAGCATCTTGTAGGTTTCCGCAGTCTGTAAGCTACTTGAGGGCAGGGTCTGTGTCTGGTTCCTCTTTGTCAGTCCCTCCTTGTTCGTACGGGGGACCCCGTGGATGTGGAAAAGCGCTGAGCTCTGAGGCCTGGCCCTCCGCCTTGGTTGCCTTGGGGGTAAGGCGATGTCACGAGGTTTCTGAGGCTGTCCCTGAGCCCTGGCCAGATTTGCAGTTCCCCGTGTGGTTAGTCACACACGCTCTGGCCACCTGCAGAGCTTTCTTCCAAAACGCTTCACCACCCCTGAGCAACGAGCTTCTTTAAACGCTGAACGTCTCCCACGCAGCCCCATCAGGTCGGGGAGGCATCAGTCGGGGTGCCACGCGTCTTCGGTGATCCACGGAAACACCTCATTTGTCCCGTGTTGGGGGAAAGGCCGAAGAGCTGCCAGAGAGGATGCTTTGGCTCAGCCCCTCCCTCATCCGCGGAATGTGCTCCTCCCGCCTCCTTCACGCTTTGAGTGGACTCCCTGGGTTCCCCTGGGTGCTGGGCCGGCTCCAGCCCAAATCCCCCAGCGAGGCGGGGTCAGCAGGGACATGGATGGGGAGGCGAATGCAGTGCAGAGCGAGGTGGACAGTATTTGCCCACAGAGTCCGGCAAATGATGGACACTATTTGCCATCTGCACGGCAGCCCCAAAGCTGTCCTTAGTCGGAGGCTTAGCTGGTCCAGCAGGAGAGCTGGAGGATGACACAGGCCAGAGTTCAAGAGCCGGGGACGCCAGGTGTCCTGAGGGCGAGAAAGAAAGAGGGCTGCTTTCGGCACTTCCGGGCACAATTACTCAGTTCTGACCCTGCAGGGCCTCCCACTCAGTCCTCACCCCCTCCCGTTCACCTGTTCCTCGCCTCATTTATCTACAGTAGCATGGAAATGCGTCACTTATAGGAGCCTCGCTGTCCAGCCCAGGTTACCACACATTGAAAAAAAAAAAAAAGGCCCCAGTGCAAACAGTACCCTGTCACAGAAGAACACACATGGTGTGCACCTGCCACGTGGGCATCGTGGACAGTGTCCCCACACCTCCTCACATCGGCTCTTCATGGGGGTCCCGTGAAGGACAGCATCTCCCCGGTTCCATGGACCAGGGCTCAAGAGAGGTGACATAACCGCCAAGGTCATGCAAGGTCATAAAAAAAATCATAGGGCTGTCTGGTTCCAGATCCTGTTTGTTTGTTTGTTTTCATTATACCAGCCTCCTCCTGGGACCAGGGGCACATTCTTTTCCTAAGAAAAAGACTATTTAGGAAGCTTGTCCAGAGTCCTGGCAGGACTGGCCGTCTTTGTGGGCAGAAATGGGGGTTTGGGTAGCATGATTCTTAAAAAAATTGAGATATAGTTCTTGTACTGTAAGATCCACCGTTCTGAAGTGTGGAGTCCAGTGTTTTAGTATACTCACAAAGTTGTGCAGCCGTCACCCAGGTGGTATGATTTGAGCTTCTTTAGAAAGGGCCCTGGGCCTTCACCCCCTCCCCCATCAGCCTCCTTGTACGCTGAGTCAGTCTGCTGTGAGTCGCTGGTGGGTAAAGGCTTCAAAGTCGCTGTCTCAGTTCAGCTAGTGGAATCAGACCTTCACTGGCCTGTTATGCCTCAGAAGGGTGGCCTTGTCATAGATGGACAAACTTGTCACTTGGAAGTCCCTGCATGTGGGCACCTGAGTTTAGACTGTGAGCTTCCTGAGGACATCCCAGGGCCTCCATTAGTTGGAAAGGATGTGGGTTCAATGATGTGTGAGAGTCAGCACGTAGGAATGCCCAGGTCACAGACCCTTCAGAGAAAGGCCAGGGGCAGGTGGAGGGGCCTATGGAGAGTGCTCAGAAACAGCTGGCTACCAGGAGGAGGAGAATTGAAAACACATTTTCCTCTTGTCTTATTTACCTGGACCTGGTTAGAGCCGGCTGCC
This sequence comes from Platanista minor, assembly GCA_004363435.1. NCBI lineage: Eukaryota > Metazoa > Chordata > Mammalia > Artiodactyla > Platanistidae > Platanista > Platanista minor. The sequence continues at coordinate 6,030 of RJWK010036107.1, read as the reverse complement.
ATCCTGGGACTAGTTTCTGGACTGCTTCTCTGATTCTCTTGGTTGCAGAATGAGCAAAAAGAGCTTAGAAGATGCTACATCTCCAGATTTCTCTGGCCTCAGAAACAATCATGAGGCTCCCTGAGCACATCCTGTGTGGGAGGCCTGTGAAGGATTCTAAGTGGGGTATGCTGGCCTTTCCAGCCAGCCAGGGGCTCCTTGTGTGCTGGGGCTTTAGGAGACCTGGATTCTTCCACTGCCCTCTGGTAGGTTTCTGCCATTCCTCCGTTGGTTCCATCGGTCCTGGTGGACTGTGTAGACTGCTTATTCCACTCCAGGTGCTAACGCTTGAACAAGACAGGGGCCAGTCTTTAAGATTTAAGACGTCATCCTTCTACTTGATCTTTTAAAAAATATAGATATCCCTGGAGGGGTTCTGCTTTGGTTTACTAGTCATTTTACAACCCATGTAGATGACTTTTTCAGATTATATTCTTGAGAGCAAGTTTTGCTTTGGGGCTGTGGAAAGGACACTAAGTGGTGCTGCCCCCTTTCTCTCTGGCCCTTTTCCTGTGGATCAGCATCCGGGGTTAAGACTGGGGCCACAGCCAGCCCGTATGGTATCTTCATGCCAGTTAGAAAAAAGTCTGTCTTCCTCAAGATGCTTTCCTTCCATTTTTGGAAAATTGTCTTAATACGATGATTTTATTTGATCAAAACTTTACTGCCATCACCAGAAAGCCGACCTAGTAAATAATATAACTAACTCTAAGATATCTTCTTTATGGTTGGTGCCCCCTTACTGTAGCATCTTTGTGCAGTGCGTGACCTTCACAACTGCACGTGGCCACCTTGGTTAGGATAAGCACTTGGTTAGGATAGTTACCCTTCTTGCTGGCTGGTACCTGCTGCATTTCTCATCCAGCAGAGTGGTGCCCGCCCTGGGTAGGGCCTTCGAGCCTTTCAAGTTTTAGAATACGAGGACAGGGATGGGAGGCTTGGGGAAAGGAGACAAGAAGAAACACGGTTCTATCTAGATGGCGTAAGTCTCTGTGACTCCCGGGTTTTCTCAGGAGGGTGAGAGCTTCACAGCCTGTCAAATTACATTTGCTGTAGACGGACGGAAAGGCCAGTTCTTGAATCTAAAATGCTAAGAGAATTCCTGCCCTTTGTGAAGTCAAAGGATCTCTCAGTGGGACTGGACTTTCCGAGCTCAGCCCTATCATTTTATAGGTAAGAATAAGCAGAGCCCAGTGAGGCACAGGTGCGACACCGAAGGCACAGATGGGAAGTGGGGAGCTGGCACAGGGCCTGTGTCTCATCAACTTGCCCCTTGTCTGTCCCCGCCCCTTCTTGGGGGCTGAGTGATGCTCGGATAGTGTGGGTCCGAGGAGTGGGAAAGGCCGTGGGCTCTCTCTCCAGGGGCCTCTCAGAATTGTGAGTGTCCTGTGGGCTTGGGTTCTAAGGAATCTGCTTTGCGTACAAGGCACTCGAAAAACACCTTCATCCCTGGCCTCTCCCAGGGAGATTTTCCATCACTTTTGATGTTTCCTTCCCCTCCTGTTGTTCCTGATGCCAAAGGAGGCCGAGCTTCAAAGCAAGTGTTCGGTGTTGGCTTCCTTCATCCCTTAAAATGCACACGTTTGATGAGAATTCTTGGGCTTAGAGGGGCTCCTGCCCTTCGTCATGGGAGCTTGACCTGGCAGTGGTCCCAGCAGCAGTGAGGTTTCTCTGCAGGGCCAGCGTTATACCTTCTTCTCCCGATTGTTGTTGATCATGGGTATTGGTTATGAAGTCGTCATGTGAAAGGAGGTGGGCACCCCAGGGAGACCACTGGAGCCTTGGAGAAGCCATTCTTCGCATTGTGGTGACGTCAGAAGAGTCGCTGTCACATGAGGCGGTGGGGCACATGCCTCATCGTGTTCCCCAGATGCGTCCTTTGTCCTCTGGCTCCAAGACCCTGAACAGCGTCTGGTGTGTGTTCTGGCCCGCAAAGGGTTAAACAGACAACATGCATTGACTCAGGGGCACCACGCGCTAAGCATCACACCAGCGTCAGGGGCGTAGAGATGAAGACGGAGACGCCTCAGATGTGATCTTGAACCACGAGGCCTTGCAGACAGAAATCCTTCTCTTTCCTGTGTTGCTGGAGATGATGCAGACCCTCCTTTCTGTTGAAGGACTCCCCTGGGCTCAGCACTGATGCCGAGAGGAGCCTGGTGAGCTGCAGAACCGGGGCGTTTTCCCCCGGGGGGCTGAGAGTCGGTGGAGTCAGGGGAGTCAGATGTGGAAAAAAGATGCCCACCAATCAAACATGGGGCCACTTGCCACAGATGAGTGACAGGTGAGCAGTCCGGGAGGGCTTCTTGGAGGAGGTGTGAATGGACGCCCACCTTGGAGAGTGCTGCTCAGCCCTGCCGCCTGGGCCCCGGGCCTGGGTCAGCCACTGCTGCACACGCCCCACCTGGTCTCACCTGCAGGCTTTGAGCTTGGCTTGCTGCTGCTCCCCTCTTGCTCCCCACCCTCCCACTTGCCACCTGCTTTTCACCTACCCCAAGCCCTCAGCTCCTCAGCCTTTTCCCAGCTTCCCTCTCCTCCCCCCAGCCAGGGTCGAGGTTTCTGATTATTCCCCCCAGTTAAAGTTACTTGGCGTTCTTCTGCATCGACTCTCATTTTGTTATTTCCTGTCCCATATTTTCTAAACTCCCCAGGTCCCTTCTCGTTTATTTCCCCATCCTCTCTGGTGCTGTTCGCAGCACCGCCCGGTTTGTTATCATCTGCAGAGTTAATTAGCATGGTTGATGACCCTTTTCTTCCAGACCCAGGCCGTGGGGAGGGGCGGGTGGCCTCCAGCAGGGCCAGCTCCGTGAGGTGTGTGTGCAGAACCTCGAGGTCGAAAAGCCTGTTTTGGCCACGTAGAGGGGACGTGTTCCAAACTGGGCTCTTGGCTCAGAGAGGGAAAAAAGTGCCCCGGGAGCCAGGTTTTTCTGGGAAAGAAGGGAGGATCCTGGAAACTGGATTGCACAAACCCCCTCGATTCAAATTCCTCTGGCCAGAGGACTCCGCTTGCGGAATCCAGTTATTATCGGCTCGAGCACCTGCTTGTCCTGAGCCAGGCACCGGACGAGGTGCCTTTCTCATCTTGTTCATCTTCACGAGCACGCTGTGGGCCCCCTGTTGCTTCTGGGTTACTATTTTTCTCTTTTACCAAAAAGGAAACTGAGTCTCAGAGAGGCCGCTTCACATACCCATGACCGCACAGGGGGTAAATGGCAGAGTGGGGAGTTGAAGCTGAGCCTCTCTGAGCTCTTCCTTTAATGCCCTCTGCTTCTCAGGGACCCCATCGGCTTTATCCCCTGGCCTCCAAACCATTCTAGGCTGATGGACTATTTTCATGGTGCCCTTGGCAGATAGGCTAAATTCTGGATATTTTTGGAAGCCCACAAAACAATCAGCTTCTCTCTTCTTTTTTTCTCATCGCCGTCGATGAGTCTTTTCCTGAGTGTCCCTGATCAGTGCATCTGTATCGGGCCAAGATCTAGGTTTGTTTTAATCGAATAGCCTTTACTCATAAGCTGACTTCTCTAAGCTCTACCTTAATATCTTTCAAGGCTGAGTCTGGTGGGGAGGGGGGCGGGGACGGGTGTGATAGTCGCTAACTCCGGCTTTTAGGTCACGTCTGATGTTCTGTAGGCAGCACAGTGGTTTCAGCGTCCTCTCTCTGAGCTGTAGGGCAGTGATTCTTGATGGAGCATTATCCTCAGGGAGGATAATTTTGCCTTGGGTGGGACTTCCCAGTACCTTGAAGCATGTTTGGCATCCTTCCCTCCATCCACTAAATGGTAGTGATGCCCCCCAGTCACTGGGACAAGAAAGCTCCCACCCGTTTCCTAAGGGGATGGTACAACTCCTGTGGTTTAGCATAGCAGAGACACAGAGAACATCTCAGGGCCAAGTGGGGGTGGGCAGATGGAGCTGTGGCCTCCAGAGGTGCACGCGGGGAGCCCCGTGCAGTATGTGGTTGGAAGAAAGGGTTCTTTGGCCGAAGAAAGCTCGTAACTTTCTAGGCTGCAGAAGATTTTACAGCTTCTTTGTACTTGTTCAGAGCCTGCCTCCCTGTGTACGACCTCAGTCACGAAGGGTTAACGACCCCGAGAAGGAGTCGTTGGAGCCGTGCCTTCAGGAAACCCGCCTCCTCTGAGCTGGAGGAGGTCACAGCAGCACCGAGAGGCTTCTCCTTTTACTCTGCTGACCACGGCCTAGAGCAGCCCCAGAGCAGATGCACAGTCGCTGCCCGTCTGCCGCACTTGTTGGTCTTGCTGGAAGGTGGGAAGAGGTTCCACCGAGAGGGTGAAGGAGGAGAGCATCCTCTCAGGGCTCCCTGATGGAGGGGGGGAACTTTCATTGTTCTTTATCCTGTCAAAGACGTAGTGAATCCAGGGGAGCGCACAGGGCTGACCCATCAAGGCCACTATTGTGAGCTTCACGGGCAGCAGCAGCATTGTGGGTGGTGTGTCCAGCACGGGCCGCATCTCAGCCCTCGGCTCCCGAGCTTCACTCCACTTCTGCAGCCTCATCGCACTCCTCTTCGTGCCACCCACGGCCTTTTGCACATGTAAATCCCATCACGGTGTTCGAAGCACCACTCGGGCTCCCTCTCCTCCAGGAAATCCTTTCTGGCTTCTCCAGCCTGGAGCCCGCTCTTCCACTGGTTTCTTGTGTCATTGAGAACTCTTGGTTGCGTCGACAGAAAACCCAACTCGACTGGTTTAAGCAACAAAGGAAATTTATAAGCTCGTGTAGTCAGAGAGCCCATAAGTAGGTCCGGTGAGGACTAATCGAGCAGCTCAGATGAGGTTCCCAAGGACCCCCTATTTCTCCATCTTTCTGTGCAACCTTCTGCAGGGCCCACTCCATCCTCTGCTTACTCAGTGGTCCCTCGGCTGACCCAGGGCTTCCCTCGGCTGCCGCTCTTCTACCCAGAGTTCTGGCAGAAAGAGAAAAGCTGCTTTGTCCCGAAACCCTAGCCAACGTTCCCCTCACATCTTATAGGTTCCGGTTGCATTACAAACATATTCCAGAGCCAGTTGTTGTGGCCAGGGGGATGGGTGTGCCGATGCGCTCAAGCTAATTGGTCTGATTCCTGGAGTTGATGGTGGGGTCAGTTCTACCGAAAACATGTGGCTGAGATCCGGGAAGAGTATTTCTCTGGGCGCAAAATCTGGCAATTATTGATGAGTGAAAGGGGAAACAGCCAACAAATGAGCATTGACTAGTCGTCCTGTCCATCTGGACATTAATCACCCCAGTCATGATGTTATTCATCTGTCTTGTGTGTTAGATATCATTTATCTGGTTTCTAAGGAGACTGGGAGCCGTAGGATGGCTTGTATTTCTTCTGCGTGCCCTTAACTCTTAGCGTATTGCTGGTCACACAGTTGTTGCCCAATAAATACTTGTTGAATTGAAATACGGTGGGGTGATTGAATAGTAGGAAACAGTGGAGCTATTCCTTAGGGGAGACGTGAGTCACTGCTCAGACAAGGCAAGGGCACATCTTTTGGAGGGAAGGCGAGGGGAGTTAATGACTGATGGCATGAAGGTTTTGTAGAAGTGTCTTGAGGAGGGAAGACAAGTATCTAAATCAAAAAATCACACAAGTTTTGAGTTAGGAGGAATACGAGAGAGATGGGTACTTTTAAAGGTAATGTGATGGGCTTTTAAACTCCTGGAAATGCTTTTCTCTGATCTGGGACATTTATTACACGGGCCAAAGGAATGCAGGTCCGGAAGGAGGTACTGGGCATTCCTGCCCAAAGGTTTGATGGCTGTTGAATTTAGTGGTGCTCATTGGTGATCCGTAGGGAGACTCTATGAATTGTCGTCCAGTCTGGGACATTTTTGGTAATAGTAAAATGCTACACTGGATAGAACGATGAGGCAGAAGGCATAACCTGGGACTGTCCCAGCCCAGCCAGGACCTATCAGTCAGTCATCTTTGGTCTAGGTCTCTATCAACCGCCCAGCTAGGTGACCCTCTGCCCCTGCTCT